>JAQFYG010000915.1:0-22919 GCA_034694325.1 Entomobrya corticalis
TAAAGAAAATCATGATTGAGTTTGTGTTAAGCTTAAGAAAGAATTCGTAAGATTTTAATGGTGCATATTTTACAGAGTAGCATTCAATGTTACGTTTCTATTCTTTGTTTCATAAATTGTCCTTGTCAACGTTCATTAACTGAATGATCAATAAATTTGTAGTTAAAATTTATCACATCGAAAATATTAATTTTAAAAACTCCACTGTAAATTATTGGTCAACCAAAAATAAGGAGTTGTAATACAGTATAAGCTAACTGTAAAGTTTTTAGTTCCGATTTTTAAGTTCAAAAGACTCCGATTCTTCGAAGTGGAAATATGTAGCATGCACAAAATATTACTATTTGCTATCATTGTTATTGTGCATCACACACAACTCACACTGCACTGCACTCCATTACATTTATGTGCACACGCACATGTAATCTAGGAAGCACGCATAGTTTTACACAAGGCATTATACTATACCTACCACAGCTTTCTCTGCATTGTTCCCTCTTTCTCCCGTTCATTCTCTCCCTCTTCCTTCTTCTTCTTCTTCCTTCCTCCTTCGATTTACGCATGCACGCACAATAAATTCATTTTCCCACATGTTTTCGTCTTATACACACAAGTAGTAACGGAGATAGGCGCACTAGTAGTTTTCTACTTTCTGCTATACTGCTGTTGCTGCTGGTCGTGATGATGATGCTTGTGGGAGTTTTTGGAGAGAATGCAGAGCAGCAGCCATTACATTTTTTACAAGGAAAGGAAAAGGGAGAATGAGATGACTATAGTTGTGCTGTTGATGATGACGCTATTTCATGCATATTTGTTCAATGTGCGTGCGGGTAATATGTCCTTTCCCGTCTATTTTTTAGTTTTCCTCTCTATTTTCGTCGTCTGCAGCTGTGACGATGGAAATGAGGAAAAGAAAAAAAGCTGAAGGAATTCATGAATCTCAGCTTTGTTGGAAGTATTTATATATATAAAGTCGGGTTGGCTGCTGTCTTCACCCTTTTTAAGTGACTCACTCACCATGCCGTCTTCCTTCTAACGTCGGTTGAGTATGCATTAATGCGTACCAGTAGTGTAGTAACAGTTCTTTATTGTAATGCACAAGATGTATGTGTAACTGCATGGGTGTCTATATATTTTTATAGGCAATGAGCAGTCATGTAATGTAATGGGATTATTGACCGTGTGCCTTCATGCACCACCACCATCATCATCATGCTCCCAAAATGTCTACCAATTCTGCTTCCTTATGCTATTTCACTGAACTACGACTGCATTTATTTATGTCCTCAAAGTGTCACACTTCTTCCTACTGATTGCTCCTTCTCTGCACATTTTTTCGCATTAGTGACTAGCGACTTGAGTTCGAATGAAAATTACTTTTTGATTGAGTTGACAGAGAGATAGAGAGAGCAACTTTATTTCTGGGTCAACACAATTTAAATGAGCGTAAGTTCTTTTTCAAGTGATAAAGTTTGTAATCTTTTTATGGTACTTAACTTACGGAAAGTGGTGAATGAATTGGTGCTACAAAGAATAAAGTAAAATAGTACGATTTAAAAGAGATGGCCTCAATATACAATATAAAAATTTGTTGCATTCCTTTCAATTCTGGTCTTATCCTCTTTGGGGTTGTAAAAATATTCCATAGAATGGTGTAAAAGTCAATGAATGAAAATAAGAAATTATCTTTGATGCTTTTTGAGTTCAAAAAATAGTTTGTGACTGACCGTGATTCTGAATGGGTGCTTTCTTATTGTATGGAAAATCAATTTATAATTTCATTTGGATAAGTTCCCATGAGAGAATTGTGGCAATGTTAAACTTTTCAACAGGTGCATCACATTTTAACAAACTACAGTGTTTCTTTTTGATTTTCGTCTCATTTTAAATCTTGTTCAGGAAACTCCCACATACATGAACTTTTTCAGTATGTTAAAAACTTTTTGGATTCATGAATTAACTAATGATTATGACAAAGGCGATGAAAATTCTGTATAAAGGACAATAAGCTTATATAATAAAAACTTCTCACCACGCCATCATCAAACTCACCCAAAAATCTGAGGCAAAGTGTAACAATGCACGCTTTCAGTACATTTCTACATACCTATGATATGAAAGATATTATGTGTTCAGTAAATTTGGCTAACAAATGGTGATGATGATGATTATGAATCAAATTTACTGTGTACCCTACCCTGTGTGTATGGCATTATATTTACCTTGTTGTCATCGAGATTTGTAACGTTTGAATGACTGAAATGGAGAGAGAAGTTATGATCCCTCTATTCATTGAATGGTGTTCTCTGTTGGTGTGCATTACATTTTGTTTGGGGTGTTGTGTCGTCACAAAACGACAACGAAATGAAACTTGCACTTTAAACAATTTTGTATTACACCCAGTCACATATTGTGAGATGCAAAAACGCTGGTAGAAAAGAGGAGACAAGAGCAAAAGCTCACAATAGAATAGGATAAAATACGAAAGTACAATGGTTTTTGTTCAGTATTCCTTACATCAAGAGAATAATGTACGTATACACTACTTGAATAACTTGAAGCTAGTATCGCCATACGGTCTCCTACTTAACAGGCATTAAAGAAGACGATGAGAGAGTAATAATAATGAACAAGGGAAATAAGTACCCGAGTATGAATGAGCGAATGTAAGTGAAATAACAATAAGTAGAACATACTGTAAGCATTTGCCTACTTGAAAATCTCCGCGATGGTTTAAGTATTGTCATTGTCGCCATTGAATGGAAGGTAAGTAAACAGAAAGAGGGAACACATATCTGATGAAGTACACATGTAAAATATAATACTAACTAAGTAGCTTACTTGACGATCTGTTTAAAATGATCTCTCTCAACTCAACTCTCAACAAGTTATTCTATCTGACAACAATGAACCATGCCTTTGGATTGGACTTGTTCCAGTGTACCAACGTGTTACTCGTAATGTGAACATGTATGCAGAATAAATACATATTCTCTTCTTTTGTTACCTTACTTTTAACAACAAGGACTCCAGAGGAGAGAAACAAGAAGGGAGTAACACTTACACACATTATATTCGCGTTCTGTGTTCCTTTCTTTCTTGCTGACAATCAACAATGCTTTTATTAAATCGATATTATTTTTATGTGATTGTTGTAGAAAATATTGATAATTTTAATATCTGTGGGACCAAAACATTGTATTATGTTTGTGGTGAACAGAGATCAGTTTACAAATTCAAATGGAGTTGTTTCCGTCATGGCACGAACAATTGTTCATTATGCAAGACTAATTTGAGAATAAAATGATAAATTTCAATGTATTTGATTTCTAAGATCCTCTATTTGAGGATTGTTTTATGGATGGATAACATCATCTTATTTATTGCTAAAGCTACCACTGGAAATCAAGAATACGCATTTAATTCGTCGCCCTACACTTGATAGGCAAATGCACAAACGAATTTTTCAAAATTAAGCAGTTACTCACCTCTTTTATGTGGATCGTCTCTGGATGATGGAGGCAGGGGTGCAGATAGCGGCGTTGTTGGTGCAGGTAGACCAATGGGAGGCCCAGGTGTTGTGCCAGGATACCAAGCCCAACCTGCCGCACTCACTGCAGCCGCTTGTCCGTTAAACATTCTAAGTTTATCATAGACTGAGTCTGGAGTCGGACCACCTCCTGATTGTTGCTCCTTTTGTGCCGCTAAATTCCTCAGGACTCGATTGATGGAGGAAACCTACGGAGAGAGTTAACACAATATGAAATACGAATCCTTGATTTTGATTGACTTGTTCATTAGTCAAATATTGACCGTTTAATAAAAAAATAAAGCTCATCCAATAGACTACTGTCAAAACAAAAACATAAAAAGAAAAATGGAACTTTATAAAGGGAAAGGCTTATTTGGTCGCTCTCACTGAATGGAGGGAAGCTCATAATCATGAATTAATATTTGCGAGGGAGAAACTTTGAACATTCATGACGATGATTTCGAAGCCAAGTTTAAATTGAATATTGAAGTATAATTTAATTTTCGGCAGTAAATTGTTGAATGGGTTGGTTGGTGATGATTTGTTGTGTGTGATGATGATGCCGAGGATAGGGCTCCAGGGAGAAATAAAATCTGCGACTTTTCTCCCTTCTGCTCTGCCTCTTGTGGTAACAGGAAAGTACACACGGACAAAAACACAGAAGCTTCTTCGCCTTCATGTTTTTTTGCTTGTTCACATAATGCAATAATACATTTTATTTCTACGAGGATGATGATGATGATGACAATCTCGAGCACTACTTCTTTTCTCCGACGTATGTAACTTTCAACTTTTCAACATAAACCTTGCCTCACTGACTACAATATTATCTAATCTTTTTAACATGACTATATTATCTTAAACTTCATAAATAAAACCCTTTTTGTGTTTGTCTGCCTCTTTATGCTCTGTCGCTACTGGACTTCGCGGAGGAATAGAGATTCATCGCCAAACACAAGTACACAAACGAACTAGATGAGAAGGAGAATGGTAAAATTTTCGGAGATCCTTATATTTTCCTCCCGTTCCACATTTTATTTTACAGTTTATACAATTCATGGACAGGTTTATTATTAAGTTGACTTCCGCTTCAGTAGTTTTCATTTGAAACTGGGATAATATGAAGTACAACAAACTGTAAAAGCATACATACATATATCCATCGCTGCAGTTTCAAAGCAAAACACAAAACTCAGCGGGCAGTAACCAAGCCAACTCACAGTTTCACCATTGCAACTTATTTTTACTCCCCGAGAGCTACGTGCGGTTTTTATTATTCCATTAAAAACTTCACTTTTTTGAATTTTTAACGACTCAATTCACACAGGCTTGGTCATGGGATGGAAAAAGGAGCATAGAGTAGGGGGACTGGGGAATAAATTGGTTAGTGAAGAAAGAATTATGGGACTTGTGCTTAATGATTATATCATTTTGTTACTAATTTTTGTAAAAACGATTAACAACTTTTGTTGGCTGTGAAAGAATTTCAAAATAAAGAATAATATTGATTGACAAATTTTGCATACTTTCAGAAAGTTAACAAAGTAGCAATTCTATTATGACTGAAAAGACGCATAAAAACTTTTTATTTCGACAAATACTTTTACCTGAATTTATGTCCAGTTACTACCACCAATATATAAAATACGATAGTTTGAGCCGAACTGTTACAATTTCTTATGTATAATCATCAAAGAAATGTAAGCTCAGCAGTTTCAATGCCATTCATGATATCATATCACGTCACGTAAAATGTTGAAACTGATCATTACCCCAAAAATATATATCTCTCACCCTGCCCGCCTTCCTTCCTCCTCTTTTTAATTCCGGAAGACCTGAATTAACTTGCATTATCTGCTGTATTGAATGATTAGGGGTATCGAAATAATCAGAGTATTGACACTAACTTACACAACGTTTCTTCCTCCTGTTACTCCCTATTTCCCTCTTATGATCATGACAAAGAACATCATATCTTGATGATATAGTGGCAGAACAAGAAAAACCCAAGTATTTGATTCCTTTTTTCTCCTTTGTGCTTTATATTTTGAAGAACAATAGGGATCCTCTCAGGGTTGCTTTCATTGTTCACCACGAGAATCCCATCCCATTTATTTCAATATATCTCTTTTTCCGCATTCATCTCCATAATACATAATAGTAATGATACGCCACATCACATCATGCAAAAGGTACGTTTTTAATGGAGTGAAGTGAACAATGACATCAACATGCCTCCTACTGTGTATGTGTGCTTTATAATATATTGTGGTCCCAAAAATGCAAGGGAGAAAAGAGATCCTTGAAATATTGGGATGGACTGTGCACAACATACTTACATTAAAATGTCTTGTAAAAATTACCAAATAACATGAAATGTTTACACAAAAGTGATAGGAACATGATGACAAACAATACCAATATTTATAATAATTTATGAGCGCATACATTAGTAAATGTGTAGGAGGATTTTACATATCTATCATATGAATGCTCATGAGAGTTAGTATTAAATATGTACATAGTTTCTTTTCTAAAAGTGATATCAGAGCTCTCAAAATAGAGAAACCAGTCTAAATAAAAATATGACGGACAGAAAACATGAGAAATGCAATGAATCATTTTTAAAAAACTCCAGCGCAATGCATGTTTTCTAATTTTTTACGTTCTAACACGAACGAGGAAGAAGATCATTGATCATTATGAATTGAAGAAACTAACAAAACCGATCTTTTCGAAGTGGACCAACAACTCTTAGCCAGTTCATAGTTTCATTGGTAAGCAACCAGGCAATGCTTTTTACTTGTGAGCAGTGGTCCACTCCAACAGATCAAAATAGTTCTACATCTTTTCTCTAATTCCAACTTACTCATTCACTTATACACATCAACACTGCGATTCATTTATCATGAAAAAATGTGTATAAAAATAAATACATATAAGAAAAAGGCAATGTGTACGTCATATTATGTAATAAATATATTCTTTCTTCCTTTTTTTGTTCAAGGGTCATGGCATCATGGCACGTTAGAGGATCACGATCACCACGATGATGATCGGGCTTAACGATTCCGTTTTCCCTATATTTTTTGCTCCTTGTTGATGTTGTTGTTGTGTGTGAGCCAAATGATGGTTCTCATTTTCAATGAGTGAAATGCAGCGTGCCAATACTATTCAGATTTACTCAGATGTGAAATAACACGGAGAAATGGGTTCCATTCTAAAAAATCCCCAGAAAAAAATGTATTCTGTGAAAACCATATATCCAAATTGAAAAGAAAAAAGTTCATGCATGTACTCCACAGCTTGCCTTATTTATTTGAACTCCAAAATTGGTATGCTTATTCATTTCTATGAACCATCCTTCATGCTCATTCTATTCAGAAAAAAACTTTTTTATCTCAATATAAATTGAGTGGTGGCGATGATGGTACAGTAGTTGTTGCAACAGACTCATCATCCTCAAGCTTTAATTGAATTCTCAATCGTTGGGAAAGAATCGCTTAATATAACTAACATGCATACTAATCATATTCATCGCTTGGCTTGTCTTCTTGTGACGGTTTACGTTGAACCAATACGATGCCTTATGTAACGTGTGCCCATATACTTATAACATGTTCAACTCACAACCAATTCCATTCTGCAAGCATACATACATTTTAAGGCCTGTCTGAACATTATTGCATTTAAAAATAAGGAAATATCATTTTCTCAATTATCTTTGATAATATTACCTAATGTTATACTAACATTTAAATATAATACGGGAATAATAAAAATAGATTTTATTGTGTGTTTTCTCCACTGTTGGATCAGTGGTGGCGGCGGCGGCGGTGATGGTGGTAAATGGTGTTGGTGTGTGTATATGTTTCGTTTTTTGAAGGAAAAGTAGTCGAAGTTGCAGAGAGACACGCGCACACACGTCAGCCTGTTCGTTCACGGATGCGTGAGTTTATCAGCTGCCGGCCTGGCCTGGTTTGATCATTTTCATTTTTTCTTTAGCAAAAAACTAAATAGTGTATAAATATACGCGGCTTCTGCTCTGGTGAAAATTTCACAGATGTTGGCACAAGAAGAAATGAAATGAACTCTAGCTGAAAATTCATCAGGAGAGTTTTTATAATACAACCAGTGATGATATGAAAGCAAGGCATGGAGGCAGATTTAGCTTTATAGGCCCTTGCTTCCACTATTATCACCGTCACCACTACCACTGCACCACCAATGCTTTATGTATTTCTTGTCTGTTCTCGTCCTTGCGTGTCAGTTCATTAGCCACCAATAAATTAATAATATGGATAAATGCAAAAACTGCAAGGCAGCATGATCGGAGCAGTGTGGAGTGGTGCAATGTGATCTTATTTAATTTAGATAAAGTGATAATAATAAAAAAGGATCGATGTAACCATTGGTCGTAGACAAATAATCCTATTTAATTAGGTTAGGTTCAAATTTTCACAATCAGTTCAAGTGACTGAGTTTAACAAGCCTATGCACCCTATCTGAACACATATTTCCAAATGAAATGGGTAATAATAATATTATTATGTTTTTGTAGGATTGCAAAGCTAGAGATATTAGATGACAAGACAGACGTTAATTGTCCGTTAAATTTATTATTGGTCACTACAAAAGGAAAAAAGAGGACTCAATTTTAAATTCACACCTTCTAAACAATATTCTTCTGGTTGTTCTTCAAATGACATAGATTTTTACCGCATGAACTAACATTTTTACGCTTTCCTAATTCTTGAGAATGAACACTTAAACCTGAGCTCAATTCTGTTTCTCCATCAATTTGAAATGATATTAACACGTTACAATGAAACTTACCGTTGTCCTTTATCACGTTTTACAAATTTTATTTCACGTGGACCATATCTCTGATAATAATCATAGTTTGTGTATTTATGACATTCGGATTCTGGCCATATTTCTTAATCAAAGGGGGCCACTCCAAATATCACCCAACCATAAAATTGCAGCGAATATCTACTTTGAAACATTACAGTTTTATTTTGCGAGGAGATAAAATTAGTACGAGAAATAAGTGTATAAATTTTTATGTTAATATTTCCTTGCTATAAATCATCGATCGTTGTCATTATTATTATAAGCATTACAAACAAGAAAGAAACGTTGTTTAGCTGGAGTTTAGGTACCTATTTTTGCCTTCTCTATAAATACTCATACAATGTTTACTATTATCTATTCTTTACAGTATCATCATTTTGTCTAGTTGATGCTGATACTGTTGTGTGTGTCTGTGTGAAAAGGAAATGATGTTTTTTCTCTGTCTGTTTCTCTCTCTTTCTACTTCTTCTTCAGTTCTAGTTTTTGGGAAGAGTTTTGTGAGTGACAGGCTCGTCAACGCTTCTCCCCAACTTTTATACCGTCTTTTGACTTCCATTCAACCACAAAGTAATTTGGATCCACGTTTCCAAAATTTGCCTGAGAGACAGCAGAGAAAAGGGAAAAAGAAGAGAGTTGAGAATGACGATGACTCCACGTCGAGTACAGACTTCTCTTATTTTCCTAGAGAGATTTCTTTACCATCGCCTCTCTCCATTTTCCACATTGCACATCCACATGAGATTTATGTTCTTTTATTCCTTCTTGTTCTCAACATCGTTTCTACTTTACTTTTCAAAGTAACAACAAACTAAACGTCACTATACGTACATATATTTATTGCACTACCAGTTGTAAAATATAAAAAATGCATAAGTGTGATAATGCAGTGTGCTTATATTGCTAGACGTGTTCTACAACGATAGAAAATAAGGATAATAAAATAATGATCACTATTACATCATCGCTATCATTTGAGGACAAACAGTGGCTTTATGTATCAAATTAAGAACGCACTATATATATAGCCTCATAGCCCACCTTTACTTTAAGTTATATCACCAACAAATATGTAGTATATAGCGACTAAAGAATAATCCGCCACTGATATTATATACCAATGAACACAACGGGAGGCATACCTATTTTATATCATCGACATATTGTTCTCTTCTTCATGCCTATAGCTAAAAATGAATTAGTAAATGAATAGATACTTTGCAGGTTTTGACAGGAGTTTAGTATCAGTGACTATTGTTACTTTAGCACCCCCAGACAAAGTCATCCAATAAATTCAATGCAACAAAGCAAACTATTACATTTAGTAGATTAAATATAGGCATACGTCTAATTCTATTTTGTTGTGCCATAACAGCAATAAATAATCACACCACCTTGCAGCAAATGAAACCTGCATGCCGCTTCCCCCACTGAGCTACTTCTAGGTAGAAAATGATGAAGAGAAAGAAAACTAATGAAAATGACAGAAGCTTTAGCAGACGATCAAGGCAAAGGAAAAAGACCAGAGAAAGCGAAATAAATAAGCTCGTGTGCATGTTTGTGACGGGCAAAAAGCGAAGGAAGAGAGGAGGAAAATTGTACACTTCTGTTCCTATTCTTTCTGTACATCACAATAGTATGTATATAGATGTGCGTATGTAGATGAATAAACCTTTGTGACATCATGGAAAGCTCAACTTACATACAACGTGTATAACATATAATCTGAGTATCTGAGCCTAAATACCTTTTGTTATTATTATAAGCATTGCAAGAACCAATCAAAAGAGGAGTAGTCGAAATAATATGTAGTTTTGAATTCATGCATAGTCGTATGAATGAGCAGTCACCTAGCTTGCTTGTTCTTAGGTATCGGATCAGCAGGATTACATTTTCCCGATATCATCAACATTATCATCATCACGACCACAAACTCAATCTAAACAAACAAACATTTATTTGGTTTCACTCCCACTCTATTCATCTAAATATAAATCTGTGGAAAGCAGCCGAAATCCTGTGAAAAGCAGAGCAAATCCATTTTATTTACTCAATCTCAATAATATGTCACTGTGTGAATCTCATTCCGTATCCAACTGAGTGAGTCCGAAATCTCAATCCTTTTTTCGTCGTTATACTGCACAGTGCAAAGGCTTATGGCATAAAACCTATATGCTTTTATTTTAAACAATATACAGAATGATTTATATGTACATACATACTACAGACTGTATGAACATCTTCGACTCATCATCATCGGTACGAGTGCCACCACCGCTGTGTGTACGTTTTTATGGTGTGGTGGTGATGGTGCGTCTTCAGGTGGAAGGATTATCTATGCAATGGACCAAAGCAAAGGGTAAATGGTTCATTTGCTTCCATATCATTCACTCTGATGGCCATGAAATGACTGACTACTACACACACTCAAGTTCTGCTTTCTGCTACTACCTAATGCTCATGCCATTCATCCATCCATATGCACAAATTTACCTCAACTCAACGAATTTTAACAGGACGATAAAGAAGAGCGTGATGATGATCATGACGATCTCTTAGTAGTCAGTTACCATATTATTCACTTTTTCTCTTCCAAACTATCTCCCTTTCTCCGCTCTATCCCTGCCAATAGAGTAATACTTGTGTGAATGTACATGATATATAACATGCACATACCTGTGTCACTCGCCGGCGTAGTTGTCGTGTGTACAAAATACAAATAAATAAATATACATTTTGTGTCTCGCAAACTTGTTTACCCTTTAATTTAGCACTGACTGACTTGTCAGAAGGAGAAGAAGTGGCGTTTGAAAGGCATGCACTGCCACTAAAACTAACTAAATACACATACCTACACACATTTACTCTCTCAGTCAATCATGTAATAATAAGTGCTCATGTAAACAAGTGAAGAGAGAGCGAGTGGAGAGACGGAGAGAGACAGAGGGCTTTCCCAAATTGAACGAGAGCAGCGCATTAACATGCATGCTAGAACTTCATTTTATGCTTGATGTAAGCTAAAAGATGTATATAATGAATGTGGAATGTGGATTTGCTGGTAAATCCACTCTTGTGATGATGCGCTCACTTGGATTGTCATTTCGTTAACTTCTCCTCAAAAGCCTACCAACTTATTTTTTATTTTGTGTTTTTTGTGTGGTAATTTAATACCTTTCGTGATCATTTTTTGTCTTCATGGGAAACTTGACTTGTCTTTATTCTTCCGCTCCTTCAACTCTTCATCTCACTCACTTTTCTTTTGACAGGTGACTACTCACAATTTGCAATGCCGGTTGGGTTCAAACAAACTAATCTAGATTTTCAGGTCTTTTTATCCGTTTACTATTATCTTATCATCCAATCGTCTTGTTTATGCTGACTGTTGTTCATGTTGAAATTGTAAAAAAGTCATCAGATTGGATCAAAGGATTGTTGCATTGATTTGATCATCGTTTGATTTTGAAATTGACAATGTAATCTTTCAGGTTTGATTTATTTTATTTTAAAGGCTTCAAATTTTTTATGTGCAATGCATAAAATATAGATGTAAACTACCCTAAACAAAACATTATCAGCATAATAAACTCGTTTTATGTCAATAATGTAACGAAAAATTGTGAGTGGAAAAACAGCGGTTTAACCTTTCACCTTGTCAGCGTCAGTAAATTAAGGCTATTAGTTGCAAATCTAACATGATGGTTCAGAGAAGAATGAATTTGAAAAGTGTGAAATATGAAACTATTGAAACTATTTAATGGGAGCATGTTTGTGTCATATCCCCTAATTTTCGGACATTGTTATTTTGAAAACATAATATATAAAAAGGGATTTCGCGCTCCATTTTTTAAAGTACACGCGTCGAGGGTATGCTTCTTTTTATTGTTTCTTTTGTTTCCTGTTTGTATAAATATAAACTAAAATCTGGTATCAAATGTCATAATAGTACCAATCATTTTCAAAAGTGTGTGGGAAGGTGCCTCGTGCTCAAAAGTTTCATTTTCTCTTCTCTATTCATCTATTCATGCATTTCATTGTTCATTCCGTCTTGATCGTTCGATCAGTCATTCCTTTGGTTTCTATTCGGCCACAATATTTTTAATCTGCCTACACATTTTTGCATTTCTCACTTTCCCCCAAACATTTTCTCCATTTTGTCTCATTGGTTACTTGCCAGTTTTTTGACATTTCAACAATAACAAGTTGCAAAATATGAATGATGATGACGATGAGTATGATGAAAATAACAATGCAATAGTAAAATACAGAAATATTAAGTGCTTTGTAATCCGTGTGATGGTTGATAGGGATGGTGGGTCCAAGCAAGTTTCTTTATCATTTTGCCTCTCTATACGTCTTTTTCTCTGTTGCATTTTCCTGTCTGTTAGAATGTTTCTTTATTAGTAGGGAGTAACCTAAAATAGAGAGAAAGAGAGAAAGATCAGGGTATCTTGTTCATCCCTTCTTTTTCTTTCATTGTGCCAGCGTGCTGATGATGATCATCATCAACGTCATTGAAAGTTAGTACAGTTCCGTTTATTTGTTCCTTGATCGGTCTCTTCATGAATGTTTCCTTTTGTGCCACACAACACGAAAATAGAAAACAAGAAGGAAAGAAACGACTGTTACTCCTGATTTTCCTCCTCTCCGTTGCTGCTGATGTTACATTATATTGCATCTCACTCTCTCTCTCTCTCTCTTCCCCTATTATTGTTGAATAAGTTGGGATTTCCACCAACAACTACTAGACTAACTCCAAAACTCTCCATCTGACAACTACTTTTACGCAGTAGTTTTCTCAGACGTTGCCATATACATATATCTGTATATTTACATGCATGCATTCATACATTATACGAAATAATGTGCATTAAATATGTGCTTTCACAGTTTATTTTTGTCCGTGTATCTATATCACTTCCCTTTCTTTCTCTCTCTCTCCCTCAATTCTCTCGAAAAGTTGCCTGTTTTACTTGGCTTCGTTATTCTCTCTGCTTCTGTGCTGGATGAAGAGAATTATGTCGATATTATTTGTGTTCATTGGCGTGTAAGAATGCTTTAATGCCTCCAGTAGTAGTAGCAGCAGTCGTCGAAGTAGGTAGAAAACAGTAGAAAACGCAAAGTAAGTGTATACTCGGGCATTTCTCTCTCTCTCTGCGATTTTCCTTTGGCAGGATAGATTGAGCAGCAGCATTACGCACACACTCCAACAACAAAACTATTTCTGATTCAATTCCAGCAACCAGGCAGCAGCATTCATATTGACTAGTAGTATGCTACCGCACACGGAGTGCTTTTCCACCACAAAATTCACATAATGCCAAGCAAGTTCCAGTACTCGATGTGTGGAATTATCAAAATGCCTTTGCTATTATTTGTGTTTGTAAAGTTGCTGCCGTTACCAACATGATCGACAACAATGACAAAATACCTTGTAAATGTAAAGCGTTGAATATTATTTCAAGCTCAGCTTAATTTGTTTGTTGTGCTATAAGAAAAGCATACAAAAGAAATACTACGAAAGGGAAAGTGAAAGCTGCAAATGTACAGAATTTGTGAAAAGAATCGTTTGTAAATATTACATTGTTTTTTTTCTAGAGGTGTATTTTTCATGTTCATACTTAATTTACAGAGCACTTCGCCCACGTCTAGCGCTCAGTATTATTATTGTTACTTGTCTCGCTTTCTCCATTACCGATGTTTGTGTCAGTATTTGTATGAATGGAAGGTATGCATGCATTTGTGAAGGTATGTGAAAAATGTGGTAAGAAAATGGGAAAAGAGTAAATAAGTGTCACAAGTAGTACCGATCACCTTTGTTGATGAGCATGAGAAGAAAAGAATCAACTTTAGGTGTTACAATAGAAGGCTGAGGCTGACAAGTGAAATGAAGGTGATGCGCGTCAACGAGAGAGACAATAGCAGACAGTCAGACGGTTATTTTCCCACAAGCTGAATTTTGTTTTCGTTAAAGTTGCAAGCGCCTTCGACTTTGATTCGATCTGAATTATATTATGGTGGAATATAAGTATTGTGTGTACACGCATATCTTATAACCTACTGTAGTGGTTCTAAATTTACGCGATTAAGAGTAGTATACAATGATTACGAATATTTATGTATCTAAAAATAAGCAAGTACGCCCGTATGATATATTATATGAATATATTACGTCCCAGACTAAAACACAACTATGAATGAAATTTTCCGGTACAATTTCAATCGAAAATCTGAACAAGGACAATTAATTTCTTTTCATTTTAGTAATGAAGTGCTGGTAATTAAGTTTGATGATGACTGATGATGATAGACTCTTCTGGGGATAATTAACGTTTCTTCAAACTTTTCTCTTTTAAATATATTTACACAGCATATGTATGCATAAAACGATACATTCTTTCAGGATTTACTTTTGACTTTCTCAAAAAGCCACTGCGCTATTTTAAAATTATTTTAAAATAAATCTGTTTTGCCATTAAGTCGTTTCTATTTTGAGTGGATGCACTGAGGACACATTCAACTCAATAAAAATACCTTCATTTTTTCACACATAACCATTTTGATCACTGTCACTATCCCTCCTCCTATTTTATTCTCGTGGATTGATGAATTGTTTGTGCTGCAATGAAAACGAGGAGATGGGGTTATATGGAAATGAGCTTCACGATGAGTGTCGATTTTGATACGGACTATCCATATTCACAATTTCTTCAGCTGTACACTCCGTAAAAAATTATTTTAATGATCTATGCATACCGCTTGTAATGGGGCATTCTGGTGGAAATTCTAGGAGGAAGAGAATAGAAGATGGGTGCACAATGATTGGAAATAGTGAGTCAAAGGAATTGTTGATACTTCCTCCTGTAATAAAAATAATAATCCTTCACTTCCCTTTACGAAATGATACAATGACAATAACGACGATATATATGTGAATAATAATAGCTGCCGGTATGATATATAAGTGATATATTACCACTTATAACATTATATTACTTATGCGGCACTTTAAACGAACATGCGATATAAAAATATTGTTTCGCACGAAATGTTAGTCAAAATATATTTCTAAGCAGTATAAAATTGTTGGCCCTATTTTTATCTTTTACAAGTAATGCTTTTTGCTCAATTCTTCAGTAAAAACTATATTCCAGGAAAAAATATTAACTCTTAAAAAACTATATATTCATGACGTTCTATTAGGAAAGGGTAGAGATCCGTACATACGGAACGTGTAGTTCATATAACATATTAATAGCATAGCAAGACAGAAGGGATAATATTATGCAAGCATGAATGGCTTCAAAGACGACGTGATCTGCGAATTATATTAAGCAACGTTATGTACGGAAACGAGACACACACGCTGTGTGATAGAGAGAAAGGAAGTAAAACCTACAATATTTGAAGGGAAAACAGAGGGAGAGAGTCACACAGAGAGAAGCAATATGTGTGCATTACTATTATTATTATTATTATTGCGTATAGCTGGCATTGCATGCACTGTGGCTGGATTGTCGCCTTGTGATAATAGTAATTTGTTCAACCCTTTCTTTCTTTTCTCTATCTCTCGACTCTGTCGTTTTTTGCCTGATATATATACTGCTGTGCTGACTGAGCTAACAAAATTTGTCCCATTCTTGAGAAATTTTCATGCTGCACTGATCTTCAGTCAAGCGAACGATGCCAATGAGAATGATGATGGCTACAGCAATAGAAGCAAGGATGTGAATGATGGTATGGTGATGATGATGCGACAACTGAAAAAGTTTGATGGTGGTGGTGATTTTTCTGTTTGGTGATGATGACGACGATGAGTGCAATATACCACATTTATAAATTCATATTGCCTTGTAGTGTTATCATTCTTTGCAAAGGAGTATGAAAAAAACTCAATGTGATGCCTTTCTCAAAAAATTAGTCATGTCATGTACAACATGATTATTTCAATGCAATGCGTCAAACATTGTCGTCTTCTTCATTCTCGTACGAATAATCAACAGGACAGGGATCATTTGAAATAAACGGACAAGGAGGACGAAAAGAATAATGAATATCGTGAGCGAGGATTGTAGCAGTGAAGAATTTTGGATGATGATATTGCATATTACAAGTCTATACATATTTATTATATGAAAGGGTGAAATTGTAAAAAAGTGAAGGCAAACCGCATATTGTTGTGTATGGATGTATTTATATTTGGAAAAATTTACACATGTACGATTATTATTGTATGCCTTCGTGGCCGCTGTGTTGTGTACTATGCTCATTATTAGCCCAAACTACTGAACGAGAGAGAGAAAAGGAAAGAAAATAATGTGTGTGTGTGCCAATCCAACCGGATACGAATGCGTTTAATGAGTCCTCTTTTTTATTCTCTCGTTCTTCTGTTGTTGAATGTCGACAAACCGACGACTGAAAAGTGAAAGACCGATTGAGTTGAGTGAAACATGCATAGAGAGAGAGAGAGTCTGCATGTATTTATTTTAGAATTAGATGCGGTTGAAGGAATTCACAGAAACGTGGTTGGTTGGTGTTGCTCTGCATGCATTTGGTCATGTTTTATGTCCTCATTCTCAACTCAAATGAATAAACATTAGTGGTGTCCTGCTTGTCCTGTTCTCCTCGAGTCTCTTGTGGTGATGATGTGTGAAGAAAGGATTGAATTGAATTTACTAGTTAGTTAAGTTAGTTTATACATGATCATCTTCACGAGGAAAGAGATCATCACGATGATGACGAACGAATATTTGCTAGTTAAATTATGTTTTTAAAACCTAATTTTTCAATAAGCCTGTATCGTATATAACTTCAGTACAGTTTGTACACTGTACTTGCATTTATAATCATGTTATACCAAACTAGCTCGTCTTCAAATTAAAAATCTCTTTCATTCGAATTACTCAGCAAAATCAACAATAAACTTAGAATATCGTTTTTTCCTAAGCTTTCAAAAGAAACAAGATATTAATGCATACAAGTACAACTTTTCATGTGAAAAAGGTTTCATATTTTGTGGGCAAGGTTATGAGCATACAAATAAACTTTGCACTTTAAAAAAAGTATATGTACATATCGGAATACAATTGGGTAAAGTTGTATGAAAATGTGAGGTAAATTGTTACAAATGTTTTTAAAATACTTGTACTTCGTTTGATGGTCTATTTAAGTGCACTCAGTGTGCATAATTCTTCCATAATTCATTCAAAAATCAAACTTTTCATAACTTTTACAGAAAATATATAAATCTGAACTCATGCTGCATTTCATGCCGAAAAAAGAAAGTCAAGTAGATGAAGAATGGATCAGACAAGAAAGTGATGATGACGACGACGAGAAATCGAATAAGATCTTTATGCAACTTATAATAATGTCAAAGGCTATAAACTTTTAAAAAGGGTGATATAAACTGGTAAACTTCAAAGTTGATTTGATATGTATTTTATTTTCTAATAACTCTACAAAGAGGTCAGAGTCAGAACAAAATGAAAATATGTAAGCTGTAAGCAACCGTGCATTGTACAGAAGCTGAGACATGCCATATTATTATTTATATACTTTTTGTCATGTTACCGAGACGTTTTTATCAATAGTAAAGGTAGAAGTTGTCAAGAGAGAAAGAGAGAGATCAAGGATCAACCAAGAACAGTAACATCTCTGAAATACTATTCCTTAATATTCCATTACGTTTCTTGCTCGCAGGCAAACTTCATATAATTTCCACTTGATTGATTTGATCGCATTGACATGATTGTCGACTTCCTCCTCCTTACTTACTATTATGTTTTTGGATTGCCTTATACACACAACTTTGACTCGACTCGAGAATCAAGCAGAAAGACCTCCAAAATGCTCTTTTGCTGACTGAGGTTTAGTTTTAGTTTTAGCTTTTGTGGGATACAAACTGACGATATTTTCAATATACGACAATGCCGATCAAAATGCACACAAAATAATAGCTTCAAAGAATTGATGGTTAAAGATTATGAGCAATTTAAATGGAGCTTTTAACTATAACCTATAATTTTACTTCATTCATTGTAAGTGAGAATTAATAATAAATGTTATAAAATAACTGAGTATTTACTAACTGATATGCACAAAAACCAAACCCATCGTATCAGTATTCTTTTTGACATTGGTATACTGAATTGGTAATGTTACACATTAAATGAATATATTGCAGTATTTCCAAATTTGTTTTAAAAACCAATCTTCTGTTACAAAAATTGAAAATTATCATTTAATCCGTTTTTAAGTACTTCATGGTGTGCCACATGAAGTGAGGAAGGCATGTAATTCTTGCCAAAGGGCATATAATATTATGTATCATCATTCGAGTGTATCGAGTAGCGTCAAACTAAGCTAAACTGTACCATTATTGTAGATAAACTTCTATTTCTCCCTCGAAAGTTCTAACATCTCTACGTCTATATTCTTAGCTAAAAACCAAACGGGGCAAAGTATTACAACGAGTGAAGTAGCAGCTATGATTGTGTTATTATTGTACGTTTAACGGTGCATCGATAAAGTGAGGTTGGAGTTTGGTTTTTAACGCGTTTGTACACAACCCAATTTACTATTTATTTATTCCCTCCCTTCCTACAATCTTTTTCTCTTGTGACGATACTATATGAACCACACACTATACAGATCGTCATTAACCAACGCAAAACGATTCTCATCTTGATCATAGGTAGTATGAACTATTTTTTAAGCATAAAAGCGATTGTTCATTCTGTCTGCTTCATAAATGCACATATTTCTATGCTTCTGTTTAAACGACATAATTTCTATTAAAACGTCCTATTATTTTTCAGTTTTGACTCATCTCAAGTTAAGCTAAACTGATATGCGAGTTTCATTGAAGACAGCATTGCTTCGCATAAAAAAGTGATTGTTTGAAAAGACAGGAGACGAGACAGACATGACAAGGGACGATGAAATAGAAAACCAGAACGAGACCAGTTTTAGTTACCAAAGTAGAACATGCCCAATAAACTAAAGAAAAAAGGATTTTCTCTCTCTTTCTGTCTACTTGACTGTTTTCTGGTTTGCTACTACTAGCACCGAACGGCCGACCACATTATCATCCTCATCAACATGGTGATCACCACCACATCAAAATGCTTTTAAATACTAAAAATACTTTGAATTCTATGTCCCATAAAAATACATGAGCGTATTGGTATCAAGAATAAATCCTTTTTTTTCATGCTGACAGTGAACTCCATAATAATAGCAGCGGTTGATGCAAAGGTATAAACAAAAATATATACATTTTGGAATCAACGCCACCACCATCGTTATGCAGTCTGAAAAAATGGAATAATTTAAAGTGCAGATGTTACACTATCTTTATTAGGCTGAGGATGATGCATTTTCATAGGGAAGAGTCTCATCAGAAACATGCATTTTGCTGGATTTGTGGTGGTAGTGAGGAAAGAAGGGAAAATAAATGTAACAAAGTTGAGGTATTATCATTACTGTAGACTTTATTATTATTCAGGAGCTGTTTCATCATCACCATCATGATCAACATAACCAAGGTTTTTCATTTGACGACAAGGGATTAATGAAAGGCTCGAGTGGATGTGAAAATACTCTGACGGAGGATAGTGAACGAGAGAGGTTATCACATCTGACCCATCTCCCCCTGCCTCGCTCTCCGCCCGGAATTTCTCTCTTTTTTATACGTGGCATTTATTTATTTTATTTTATTTTAGAAAAATACACACGTACCAAGCGCAACTCATGTTGATAGGATGCTTATACATGCCCGTACGTGGTATGGATGAAACTACGAAAAAAACTCCTACTTTGCCAGCAGATGTGAGATTAACAAAAGGAAAATACTATAATGTGTTATTGTTGAGCCGATGCATTTTAGTTGTCATAGTCTGGAAAAAATATAGTACCGGCGATAGAACCGATTATCATCATCGATTCTCCAAATAGTAATAGCTTCATAATAATAGCCAAAGTATCTATTTATAGAGATTTTCCTGGCATTATTCATTTTATACCTAGACACAGGGCCCGCACAGTGAATAGCTCCTTGATAAAGAATTACAGTGCAATGATGGCACCAAAACTTGGCAGTGCAGTGAGGAAGCAAGAAAAAGTGAATGATAGTGATGAAGACGAACAACGCAACGCCAACAATGACACTTTTTTGTTCTGGTGTTTCTTTCTTTCTGGTCTTTTTGGTGGATAGATATAATAGCATTAAATGCAAGGGAATTTAAACAGCTGGCCGGAGTATTAAGAATGGATGGATGGTTGGATGGATAAAAAAAGGGGAAAAGAGAGCGAGTGAGTAAGTGAGAGTTAGAGAGAAAAAATATCTCGAGAAAAAAAAGAATTTTTAGTGTGATTTGATTTACAGGAAAAAAGTTCTATTTTTTCTGTCTCTCTCTCTCTCACACACAATCTTGTCTCACTGCTTATGTAGCAACTTTCATTTTTTTACTTACGCTTGGAATGTTGTCGTTGGTACAGATCCCTTCGGAGAGAAGTCGGTCCCGAATCTCCCAAGCGAAAATTGATGGACATTCTCGCTTGTATTCGGCAATCTTGGAGACAACTGGAGTGGTAGCCACACGAGGCTTACTCCCACCAATTGCACGCGGCTTGATTGAGCCCGTCTCGTAGTACCTGTTTTGTTGATTTGTGAAAAACACAAAAGAAAAATATTATATTATCAAGTTATCGATGTGCTCCTGCATGAATGAACGGCACCTGAGCTAAAATGAAAAGACATTACATGCCTTGGTTGCGTGTGACTGTGTGAATTTCTTTGAAAAGTTAATTATGTCTAATGCAATTATCTAATTAGCTATAATGAATATATGAATATTTAATTTGCTGTTGAAGAAAAAATCGTTAAGTAAACTAATTGTATTACTTCTTGTGTTATAAGATTAATGTGTAGCATGTAATTAGCACCTTAATACGTATGTATACGCAACTAATTTCTTTAAAAACACTATTCAACTATGGTAGCTTGTCACGAAATTACTGGGTTTACACTTTTACTTGCAAGGCTTCGCATAAAAATTGGATTAAATACTAAGATAGTTGGGAGTGGGAATGAAAAATGGAACTATTGTTTTTTGTTGAACCACAAACACAAAGTAATCATGTTAATGAATACGACATTATTGATGCTTGGGTTTAGCTTACCTGCCAAGAATTTTGGAAACGCAGCCATTCGACACTTGGAGTATTCGAGAGATATCACAAGGTCGGGCTCCAGAGTGGGCTAATTCGACGATTTTCTGTCGAGTGGAGTCCGGCAAGGGACGTCCATTGACGTATACGCCGCCCAGTTGATTGATACCACTGTGCCCTGTAAATGTAGTAATAATTTTTTATGTCACATTAATCAGAGTTTTCGTATGAATGACAAAGCAACATAATGACTCATGCATGTTTTGGACGTCGTATCGTATCACATACCTGTTTCAAATTTCCGCAATGAGTCCCAATAATCATCTATAAAAGTATTAAACGGCCATGATATCAAGACCAAAATTATAATAAAAATTATTGCACACAAATAAGTATTTATAAATATTTAAAAAATCTTATGTCATTCATTTCTCATAAATATATTATACAATCGCCACTATTATAAGCCACACTGCAACGAAAATAGACATTCTTATGAAATGCATGTTTGTCTTTATAAAACCATAGAAAAAAATAAATTCATGTTACAAGCCCATGATTGCAAACACTACAACAGAAACATAAGCCAACTGTTAATTAGAAAATTATGTCATAAAGTTTAATAAGACAGAGCAATACTGAAAGCACTACAAAAGACACATTAATTCATGTTAGCGTGAGAAAAACATAATGTTATGGTACAAATTGAACTAAAGTTGACAATCTTCTGGAAATTTCATAACATTCCCTGTTTTCTTACAGCAGCACAAGCAATTACTAATAACAATAGCAAAGTTAAAGTGTTCACGTAGGTATTTATGTACTTTTGTAGGATTTTGGTACTTTTGAATGCATGAAATACCTAACGCAAATGTATTTTTACGCATGGATACTTAACCGTCTCTTGTCTCTATAAGGCGCATGCTGAAAATGCACTGTTCTGCTATGCTTATAAACCTTTCCGTTAGACTAGACAAAAAAGGAACCAGCCAGTTCATATTCGACCTTCACGTCTCGTTAGCTGGCCAATTATGTGTGCAATCATGGCCAACATTTTGTGTGCTCTCTCATTCATGACATTATTATTACTTGTACTGGTACTACTACTTGTACCGCCGTAAAAGTTCATAATAATATTTTTTTGATGCTGCATTTATTATGTACATTATTATGCAGCTCACTAAAGTAGTGCAATAATTATATTCTCTTATTATACATATCTACATCCATACAAGAAGGCTCTGAAAATATAAATTGTAAATATATATACATACATTGTTATTTTCCTTTAGAAAAAACACTTGTCGCAGATTTCTCTTGCCTGTTGACAATGCAACACTCCTACATACCTCCTTCAAGTTTT
>JAQFYG010000916.1:0-22917 GCA_034694325.1 Entomobrya corticalis
ACTGGCGAGAAGTCTTTCCAACCCAATTAAAATCATTTCCAAGAATTCCAAGAGAGAAACCTTTCCCGACGCCTTTCCAAACTTACATAAATCATAAAACCTTCCTAAACTTCTAGAGAAACGCTTCTATAAAATCATAGTTTTAGTTTGTTTGGTAATATATATTGTTCAATGATGATACCATTGGCTTTGATGGCAAGGATTCTAAAGTTACTAGTTCGTACGTACTACGGCTGAAGAGTCGCCGCCATTCGCTGTCGGTACTACTCTGTCCGTCCGTCCGTCCTTCCATTTATTCCCTGAACTAACTCTGACCAATTTGAGCTGCAGCAGAAGCAGCACCACTACTCGTTCTACATAATTTTAATTCAACAAAACATCATGCCATGCCAATATTGCTAATAATAGTAATGTGTACACGAGAAGAGAACAACATGAACAAGTTTACAACCAAAATTCTTCAAACAAAAAAGAACCGAAAAGTTGTACTTTTGAGCAGCCTTCTCTCGGTGGTGGTGATGGTTCTACGATACGTGAACATGCATGCAAGTCAGTTTTGAGTTTCCTTACTTGTAAAAAAGTTGTTGTGTTTGTAAAGAAGGAACGGTGTGATGTCGAGTGGTTTTCTTGGATTGACTGTGAGTTAGTTGAGTTGGTTTGCTTTTGCTTGATGATGGGGTAGCCCATAGTAGTCGTTTACCTTTGTCTTGTTTTTCACTTTCTGTGTGCAATTGATACATCTTTCAAAAAATATTATAAATACACGCTTGCCTTTTGCATCGTTTCTTCGTCGTAAAATGCGGTGGTATGCTCACCGCTCATGGTGGCATGCTGCTGGTATGTTAATGTTTTTTCACAAGTTGAGCAGCAGCGGCGGAATAAATAAGTAAAGTGGTTTTAGTGGATCGGCGAATGGATGGATGATGATGATGATGATGAAGGAATGTACTTTTTCAAAGTTTATTAAAGAACAACCACGATGGATGACACGACGGTGGTGGGTGATGGGCGATGCGATACCATGACCATTGTATTTCTAAATTGTAGGAGGCGGAAAATATAGGAGAATAGCATAGCAAAGAAGTAACTTGTATTGCATATAAGCGAGGGCGAATAAATTTGTTACATACTTAGGCTTTTTAAAGTAAAAAAAATGCGAAAAGTTACAAAATATCATGATTCATGCATGTGCGAAGATGATAAATAATAGGATGATAATGAGCGAAGATGTGGTAATATCATTTTAAATGTCGATATAATATTACATGGGAAAGGCAATTCCGTGCAATATGGAATTTTGCACACACAAAAAAGCATGCAATATAATATATGATGGCTATGGCATGGTTTTATGGTTGCTGATAAAAAAGTTAAAACATTTTAAGTCGGTGAATATACGGCCGACGGATATCGGAGATTGCTTCATGCTGGGTTTTTTACGCAGTCGTTGTTTATGGATTGTAAAAAAAATTGCAGTAAATATGAAAATGTGGAGTAATGAAATAATATGAATTATGAATGTGTTTAAAGTAACGAAATGAGTGAAACATGATTTAGACGTCTTTATAATATATTTGTTTATTATATATATTGTTTTCTGCGAAAGAGACATCGATTAGTAACTGGAATAAAATCTAAAAGAATAAAAATATTTACTTTTTTCATGTTGATGTTACTCAATTTGATGTTTGACTACATATCAACCAAGTTTCCTTGCACTTTGGAAACATTTACTTTGACCATTTCTTAAATTAAATTTTAAATTTAACATGGCATGTGGCGTAGAATCGTATTCACATGAACGAAATGCAACAGGCAATTGTAGACTCGTTAGTATAGTACAATTAGTTATACAGCAGCAAAATTAAGTTATTTACCAATAGCATAACCGTTCATTTATAATTGGCAATACTTATATTTCATGGGATAATTGCCTTATTTATTATATCCTTTACCTCTAAGCGACTGTAAACAGGATTGGTAAGAGAATCAATTACCGTTAGAATGATAGTTTAACAGTTGCTTTATTAAGAACAGTGATTAAAAAGGGATGGCAGTTTAAAAAAGCGGTTACAAGGAAATACTATAAAAGGATAAGACATGATATAAACAAAAATTAAAAAGGTTTAAAGGTTTCCTGTAAAGTACAAATAAATCCTGCATATGATTTCTTTGGATTGGCCATTTGGTTAATCTTCCAGATCAAAATCAATATCATTTACAACGACGACCAGAATTGTAGCCCATAACGGCCAAAGGCAGCTTAGCCAGAACTCTGATGTGACAACTGCACCAAAATCATAAATACAAACCCTTGATATAGTTGCATGCCTACAACATTTTTCAATCTTCTTGAGAGCTTCAACACTGTTAGGGAAAAAATTAATCACATATACAACTAAAATATACAAAATCATAGAATTAACATATATAGTAAACAAAATACCACAAATTCCATCAATTAATACGTGCTAAAGATAAATAACAATAAAAAACAAAATATAAAAACAGCGACATCATAGTACTCTTCTCCATTGCATACTATCTCTAAACTCAAAAATTACCGGTCCTACGCGAAGGTAAGTTGGCTTCCATGCGCGCAACGCTAACGACAAATGTACATCGATTGGCAATATTATTTACATAATAAGAATTACATCAAGATTATATTACTTATTGAATCTTTGGTAAATGTTTGTTAAATTAAAATACAAACATTATTAATCTTAGCTACCACAAATAAGTTCACCTTCTTTCAATGCGAAAGATTCTCACCTCAGCTTTGTCAACCCAAGATGATTAGGACCAAAATGAATCCCTGTTGGCTCTCGGAATCCATTTACCAAAAGCGTTGGTCCAGTGTAGTATCGACAAATTATGCTGCTACCTCGGTTAAGTAAGTTTAGTTTGCCGAGATCTTTCCAACATTGGACCCAGTTGTCATAACATGGTTGTAATGGTGGATGACCAATCCTCAAACTGAAACGTTTTTTGAAGAATTGTTCGTTAAAATGCAGTTTACTGTGATATAACAGCCAACTTATAGGCATGCTTTAATATATTGCACAGTGCAATTTGCACTACGTATTTACCAGCTTCCATTTACAGCCATAGTTGTTGATACAACTGAAAATTGATAAGTCCATGCCGAAACGAGAATCTGCAAAATAAATATATAAATATTTTAGCCTTGTGTACCATGAATATTAAATAATTTTACACTTAGGTATCAATCATTATATAAATCAAATATCATCAAATAGTACCGAAAACACGACGTTGAGTAGGGACCTGATTTCCGCACCAGGTGCTTGATTAGATACAAAGAACGCCAAAGCTCCTACCGCAAGTGTTTGACAGGTTTCTCCAATCAGCTTTGGAACAAGCCCACGATAAAAGCCCAAGAAACCGAAATCTGTGTAGATGGCATGTATTTCACCTAATAGCCCACGCCTGATGAAAGTAATTTGATCGTAGTGAGGCTCGGTCAATAAGACAAGAATATTGGGCAGTTCATCATTATAAAAACTATTATTCAAGTAAATACCTGATGCAGTGTTCTCTCCCAATAAACTGGGCGATTGATCTAACCACGACCACATGCACCGGATAACTGACTACAATAGCTGTAAGCTTAGACGCCAAGTCGTGTGCAACTTCACGAAAATGATCCAAAAATCCAACGCTGCTTGAATCCGACTGTTCACTATCATCACCATGTCCATTCTGACTATTGCTATTAGCCCCTTCAATAGAAAGAGCAGCATCATCTTTTGCCTTTGCCTTGGCAATCAACGAATGAACATGCATTCTGCGAAATTGACAACGCGCGCTATCAAAAGCGTAGGTGAAAAGCAACTGTTGAGCAATCCTAGGCGACAGCCCGCGAAAAATACCTCGGATACCATCCACTTGGTAAATGTAGCGCACTGTTTCCATATCAATCCAATAATCCATCAATAACTTGACAAACAGGCAGACTTATAATTTCGTGTTCAGTTGAAAATTAGATACACTTACAATAGCCGCCCGTGCTTGGCAGCAAAAGGCAGGGACGACCCAAGAGAGTAACCGACCGGCGTGGTGGAAAAGGTTCATATCCAACCTAAAATAGTCCCCATTCAAGAAAATATACTCAAACTCATTTAACCCATAAACTCATTTAGTGCAGCGTGCTAACATTAGGTCCTCACCTGCATTAAAATCTGTGCCATTTGGGTCGGATAAAGAACCGTCGTGATCCCAGCACGAATCGCCAATGTAGTCCAGTCGTAGCGACTATTTGGCTCATTCATATTTCTCAAAATTTCCTCAATCTGATGCTGATCTTGATCGTTTGACAGGTCCACGCTAGGACAAGTAGAACAATCGTCAGAGTGGTCTGCATCCTCAATCTCCGCCGCATCCGCATCATCTGGTAATAGTAAATCTTTGTCTTCCCCATTTAACGTGGAATCTTCAGAAGATTCATCAGATAATCGCTCATCAGCATCCTCCTTTTTCTTTTCCTCAGTCTCCGGCTTAGAAGCTGTCTTAATCTCTTCCGCCTTTTCCATGATTGATGATTAGTGCTCCCAACGCACCCCAACTAAAGTTGTTAGAACTATCCCTAAACTACTATCAGTCACTCATAAACCAACGCCGACTACTCCTGACTCCCACCACCAACCTCAGTGGTCAATGACTGGTAACTACGGTGACGTAATCAGCCAAGTCAGCTAGCAAAATCAAATGTGAGTCCAAGTTGCAAACACTCACCACTTGAGAAGACACACTTTTTCATTAAAAACCGCAAGAAACCCAGATAGTTTCCCCTTTAATTGTAAATATAAGCATCACGTATGTAATGTAACCAACGAAGAAAGCACAGCAAGCAGCAGCTCTCCAGCCCAGCTCCCAAAAACGAGCAACCTGCTGACTTTCTTCTCTCAACTCTCGACTGACTAGACTCAATACTCGAGCCGAGGTACACAAATCAATCTGTACCTGCCTGCCTGCCACAATGCAAGCAATATCATGATGGATGACGAAACAAGGCATACCAGAAACATCAATAATTCTTTCTCCTTCTGATTGTAAGATCAGATTTTTGGAGATCCTTTTCCCGCGCTCTGTACTTTCACAATTGGAGCACAGTGACTTATTCTCTCTGGTCGTTCACATAAATATTACATATGGCAGAGCAAAATATGAACAAAGCGCTCTGAGAAGAGATCTGACTGCGAGAAAGGCGAGAGTGCACGGAGATGGAATTGCATAATTGTATCGTATATAACTTGAGGCCACACTTTTCCAGGGACTCAGGGACTTCTTTTTATGAATCATTGTGCAATTACGTGACAGTGTACCAAATAAAACATTTGTCAACATTTAAAATACAGTGAAACATTGTCTTTAATTTTTATTGATTTTTCGTAGATCTTTGGTATATATTTTTTTTCTTATCTAAATATTCACCTGTAAATATGTTTTGTATATATTTGATATATTATTATGCTTGGATATTATGTAATGATTATTATTCATGCTGGATATTTTTAATAACATTTTAGAGATTTTTTAAATTTTTGTATGAAACTATATAAGCGCGAACATTTCGATTTTTTACAAGTTAATTTGAAAAGCGCGATATTATAACATTTTCTTTCTCTAAAATTATATATATATATAATCATTTTGTTATAGTTTGGTTGGACACACACAAGAAAATAACATATATTATAGCACTTTTAAAAAGATAAACTTATTGATAACAAAGATGAAGGCTTTCTTACTTTACAGTAGTATATGTTATAGATTTCCAAATAATTGATTTCTCTGTAAATTATTTCCTATACATAATCTTTTATCATTGCACTATAGTTATTTTATAAACGAGTGCGCAGTATTTAATCATTTATATTTCATTTTCCTTTCTGTAACATGTCATTGTTGATTTTGAATATTTTACTGGTCATGGTCACGATAAATCATGCAAAATAATATTTGTAACCTAACCTTTGTATTCTATTCTGTATTATTTAGCTACCTATTTTTTAGGCTAAAAGAAGAAATGATGAGCACGCTAATTAATTATAGTTATGATAATAAAGGATTAACTTTCTCTTGGCAGTTCATCTTCAATCTTTGATATGGCACGAATAGCCTCCGAGCGTTGTTGCGGATTCATGTGTTGGAGGAGCCGTACCACTGACTCGATTGCGAACTCAGGATATTCCTAAAGTTCGAAAAAATATATTAAAACAAGTCATTATTTGAAAGGTTTAAAGATGGCTTTTTGAAAAGTATTCATATGATAAGACTGGGAGTATTTACCTTTAAAATTACATTGGCTTGATTTACTACAGCATCCCTTCGTAGAGATTGGATATTTTCTTTCACAACAGATTTAGCAGAAGACTCGTCAAGCTGTATTGTGAGCCATTCTACAGCACTTTTGTTATCCTCCCAGATATCCATGGCACCACCGTCCTCCATAAACCACCTCTTCATCATGACTTTACACTGTCCGTAGCTGAGCGTTGGACGCACTTTGAGTATTTCCTTGGTCACAGAGTCTTCGAGGAGGAGCCGTCTCATTCTCCAGTACAAAACTGTACGGGCAATCTTCCAAGGTACAATGTCCTGCAATGATACACGAAGGCAATGTAAACAAATTTGTAAGTTAACAGTTAAATTGGAACTTTCAAAAAGTGTTATATAATTTACGAACCTGTATCACTCCCTTCTCCAGCATTCTTTCGGGAGTATCATGCAGGTCAGCGAAATGAATTGCAATTTGTTGATATATCGGTCGCAAGAACTGTTCTCGTTCATTCATTGCCTTTTCAATATTTACTTTCTCCTCGGGTTTACATTCTTGAAGTTGAGCACGTAGTTTTTGAAGTTCGGAGTCGAGTCTGTTAAGAAAATGAGAATGGATTAGATTTAAATACATCAAAATGTACGAAATATATTATTAGAAGAAATTAATTAATTTCCTTACCTGTACATTGATTTGAGCAAGTCTTTCATACGGAATTTAATTTCGACTACACCTTCTGGTTCCAATATACCACCTCGAGCATCTGTATCGGCATACATTTCCATGTGCTTAGAATTAATAGTAGGATCAATGACAACCCAGGCTCCTCCACGAAGCTCTCCATATGGGGGGATGTACACAAGAATTGGACGATTGTAGTCCCGGAGAGCATCAACAATGTAAGAACCAAACTTCATGACTTGTTCGTACATGTCTAAAGAAGTATGAAGAATGAATTAGAAAATTAGAATTTCCTTTTCGTTAAATATCCATTAATAAATTTTCTAAATAAACAAATTCTATTACCTTTCATTCCCCCAGAAAATCCTCTCCAATTTGCGAAAATAATTAATGGCAAATCTTCCTTGCTAAAGTCCATTATGGCTTGAGCTGTTTTGTAGGCAGAATCTGGGAACCAAACCTGACCAGCTTGAGACACGGTCTGTGAACACAAAAACAAATTATAAATGTTAATTAAAACACAACTTGCATTTCTTAAGGATAACACGAGTAAACTTTCTTGCTTTCCTTACCCTAGCTTCCGAGTCAAGATTCGCAGGGTCTGCTGGCATATTAAGTTCCACAGTCCTAGTCTCAACGGCTATCACTCCAACTGGGATTCCTCCTAATCGTGCACGCCCACAAACAACAGTTTGCGCCCAGGGCTTCATTATTTCATCAAATGTGCCATGATCAAAGAAACCAGACTCCCATTCATTGGCATTCACTGGATGAGGACGTCCTGCCAAGAGGAATCTAGGATCGTATGGAGCCTTAGTAGGGCAAAACTGAATGTCACGGTCAACAGAATCCACTGGTGGAAGAATAGGAAGTGGGCCGCCCTTGAAAGCTGGAAAATAGGAAAGCCATCTCAAAAGAGAGTAGATACCCTCCATGTCATGTCGTTCGGTTTTGTGGGTAACTCCATTGTTGAACATAATTTGAATTCCGCCAAGTTGATTGTTGGACGTGTATACTTCCCTTCCCAGCAATTTATTCAGTGCTCCATATCCGGTGAGAATAATGTGAGAGTTGTCAATCTGAATGACACGTTGACCCAAACGTACCAAGTACGCACCGATACCAATGGCACGGCATGTGACCATGGACATTGTGATTACTTCTTTGTATGCTTGTGAAGTTTCTCCAGCAATCATACCAGCATATCTTAAATTCTCAACGCCGATACCATCCTCCTTGCCAATGATTCCAGTGATCTTGTAGCGAGATTCTCCTTCGTCTTCAATTAGTTGCACTCGGACAGAGTTCAAGTTGACAACTTTAGAATAGTCCTCGGGAGTAAGGTAGATGTACCGAAAACCTTTCTCGGGATCAGATGAATCCTCCCAGCAGATCTTGAAGAGATGTTTGATTTCTTCAGCAAGACCAATACGGGCACCGCTGTTGGCACTCAAGTATATTCTGGGAATTTTCAGTGTACGCGACAGTTCTGAGGCCTTCAGAAACAACAAATCTTCTCTGACACTGAATGAACCAATTAGATGTGTCAAGTCATTTGCAATGACAATGATTTCCCGACCAGCGGGGAACTCTGGGGTAAATAGTTTCATCTTCCATGCGACCATGCCGATATCATTCTCTCCTTCCGTTCGATTTTGCTCGACCAGTTGATTTTGACTGTCCAGAACCAACTCAATGTATTGGAGTGGCTGTGCAGGTGGCTCAGCAGTATCATCTGGATTCAGTTCCTTGTATTCCTTCCAAACTCTTTCCAGCACCTGGCGGAACATATCAGGGAAGTCATACACATATGTTGTTCCATTACTTTGAGCTTGAAATCTCTTCTGCTGCAGGTAATTTTTCGTCTTGTAAGGTGTTGACACAGGGAATCCGTGAAGGGGTCCGTGTTTCGTGCCAAACGATTCAAACTTGATCATTCCCGACTGAGGATCATTGACCTCCTTGTACAAGGCAATGTTGAGGTAGTATCCGCTCTCATTGGCGAGACACAATCTGACTGGCATAGTTTTACTATTTGGTGTCATTCTGACCGTCATCTTCAACTCAGCTTGAAGCACCCTCAGTTTCCAAAGACGAGGTCCGTACCTAAGCACCATGTTTCTAACGCTCTCTTCAATCTTGCCAGGGTCCATGATAACGGTTGGAACAAAGTTCAGGAAAATGTGGTTACAGTCGGTTTTCTTTGCTTGAACATGTGAAAATGCAATTTCAAGTTCATCCATGGATTCTAGCAGCAGCCTTTCTCCCTCGTTTTGCAGGTACTCGAAAGAAGCTTCTTTGGTGATCAGGTCAGAGTGACGTATGATGGAACGAATAAAGAACCTGTAGTCTGTTACTTCTTGGCCCTTTGGGACTTTACCTTTGCCCAGGTACAAGTGCATCTTTTGGTTGGATGTGGGTAGCGCTTCGAGGTCGTACATACGCATCCTATTGATTTCTAACTGGAATGCTAAGGCAGGTTCCAAGTGACGGTAAATTCTGTCTTCAGCAAAACCATCCCTGGCGCGGTAAGTGAAAAATTTGGGGAATTGCCGCTTGTACAAAATCACAAATGTGATCCGACGAATACCCTTCTCAAGGAGAGCCTCCCTGTTCTTCGCCACAAAGTGGCCAAATTGGTCGCTAAGTTGGTTGTCCTCAATTACTTGTTCCATTTTGAGTGCCACATTAAGGATGTGGATAGGTTCGACTGGTTTAAGTTCATAGTCGCTGATGTTGATGCCAACGTCGCTGAAACTAGAGCTGATGGAAATAGATAGACCTTGCTTAGAGAGGTCGTCATCCCCACTACCAGTCATTTGTTTTGGGGAATCTGGTCTTGAGTCGGATACAAATAACTCCATAAGGTCATCGAATGAACTTTCAAACTCCTCGACTTTACTGAAAGCTGCCATGATACCCGTCCTTTGACAATCGTCAAGCTGAAGTGGGAGGAGCTCGCTGTACTGAACATCATCTAGGGAAGGTACATGTGGTAACTGATTGGCACTCACCCTGTTGTGAGGTATCCTATTTGGATGTGAGGAGGGAAGCAAAAACTGGAATTGAACTATGCACAACGAGTTGAATAACTGCTGATGTTGAAGACAAGTGAGTTCGTAAGACGTGTACGCTCTTCTAACGTACACCTCTAACGCAGCCATGCGGACAGCTTCATTGGGATGATAGAAAAAGTCATGAAGTACATCAAATATAGACGTTTCTGACATAATCAGTTTTTGGAGATTTTCTGGGTGGAAGTCATGCCCGTACATGTCAGCGGCGGAGAGAAAAATCGACTCCATTTGGTTGTGACGGAGTTCGTAAGCGGGTTGGTGAGCTGCGATAAGCACTTGTCGGGCTCTCAATGCAACTCTCGAATTTTCAGATCGGTTGAGACCTGTGAGCTCATTGAGAATAGATGCAAGTTCATCGGTAAGGCCAGGTTCGTTTGCCCATACGTGATCAATCACCATAGTAACGACAATATTCTTCTTGGCAACTTGGTAGTGGGAAAAGATGCAAGATGTGACAGACTGCATATCGTCCTTGTGCTTGTCTCTCAACGCTGACACGCACTTGTCGTAATGGCCATGCTGGAACTGTGTTTCCACGTTCAGATAAGTGCGAAGGAGTTCTTGAACAGAAGACTTCATTCTGCCTCGAATTCCGTTTCTGTACCGTTGTACGAGTTGGACAATTCCTTGAGTTGTAAGAAAGAATACATCACGATCCGCGCGCTTTTGAAGTGTCGCAGCGTGACTATCAATTACACTGGCAATTTGCTGACTGGGGAATTGTGCTAAGACTGATGTAATGTTACTTGAGTATAAGGTCATAAGCTTTCGTATTTTCTTCTCCACACTAGCTGGAATTCTTCCGGAAATGGATGAAATCACCTCTTGAAGTTCTAATAGGGGTAAAGTGGGATCTCTGAGGGCCTTCATGAATTTCTCAATTAGCTCTTTCACCTTCTTGCCAAAGTGAGGATCGGGTAAACAGTATCCAGCAAAGATGTTCTCCAACGTGGTCTTGCATGTTGTATAAACTTGATTAAGCTTATCGCCAGTCATTGTAACATTTTCACTATATGGGAACTTTCCTTCGTACACCAGAGCAGTGGTAACTTTACTGGGATCATCCAACTCCAGACGAGCAATGAGTGCACCAGCGTCAAGTACCGCACCTGGGCGTTTACAATAGTTGAGACAACCGGATTCGGAACAAGTCAACGTCATCACCATCTTCATGACTTCAATTTCTGCATACGCTTGTCCAGCGTAGACGTGGCCACCATCTTCAACCAAATAACCTAGAAGTTTACCTGCTGATGGAGAACGTAGTAAAGTGGGATCATTTTCCTTCTCGAAAACGCAAGTCTGGTTCCCAATAACGACACGATAGCGGTCGACCTCCTCCTTCATGTATGTGCTGAAACTCTGCATGTCACAGGAGACAAGAAGACCGCCGTCCGACATGCGGTGGACCTCAACCTCCTTGTAAGAGTCGTTCATAACCAGGAAATATTGACTTGGACCGCTTTTAACGGCCTCCACCTTGTACTTCGTACCATCGTTAATTAGCTCTACGCTGACAGTATTGCGGAGCGTGTTGGCAGGGAGAATTTGTCCTTTTTCCAGTGAAGTTTGAAAGTTTTGGAATGCATTTACAATGGTTTGGTCGGCGACATGAAGAGCACCGCAAATAACACCAATCATTATATCAGGTTTATCCGCTTGCACCCGTTCGGCAATAAGGGCATCTAGCCAGGACGTGTCGATCGTGTTATCCTGGAACGCCGGCGTTTCAAGAAGAGTAATCAGATACTCGACAGTGGTACGGAAGTCACCTCGAATTGAAAGCTCTTTTAAGGCAATCACCAAATTCTCACGAGCTTGTTCTCTGTCTTCTCCCCATGAGAAACAATGACCAAACTGGGAGTCGGCGAATTCATGGAGGCCACCGGATGCGGCCACGCTAAAATAACCCCAGACATTCTTGGAAGACCTGAAGTTCAGTTCTTGAACTGTACCACTGCTTGGCTTAAATCCTTCGTCTGGATTCTCACTAGTGATACGAGCGGCAATAACGTGGCCCCATGGCTGTGGTTTGTAACGAGGAGCGTCAAAGTCAATTTGAGAGTCTCCCCATGGAGTTTCTCCGTACAAGATACGAATGTCCTTGATTCTGTTTAACGGAATACCCATAGCGATTTGGAGTTGAGAGGCTGGAAGATTTACATCGGCGACCATTTCAGTACATGGATGTTCCACTTGTAATCTGGGATTCAATTCAAGAAAATAAAAGTTTCCAGATACATCATAGAGATATTCCACAGTTCCTGCGCTAACGTATCCCACCATTTTTGCCAAACGAACAGCAGCCTTTTCCATCTCCTCAAAAACTTCCTTCTTAGAAATGACACAGGGAGCCTCTTCAATGATTTTTTGATGTCGCCGTTGAATTGAGCAATCACGTCCAAATAGAGAAATTGCGTTTCCGTATTGATCACCCAAGAGCTGGACTTCCAAATGGCGAGCACATGTAGCCAGCTTCATGATGAAAATTGGAGAACCAGGTACTTCTGATTGAACTTGACGAAACAGATTACTGAAGTCGTCAAGAGTCTCAGCTTTCCTGATACCTTTACCACCACCTCCTTCGGATGCCTTTATCATCACAGGAAAACCAATCTTTTGCGCGGCGACAAGACCTTCTTCTGCTGTTTCTACACACCCCTGTTTGTACAAATCCGACGAGATTTTAATTTTCTTATCTTTCCCTGAAGTAGCGATAAGACCACTTCCTGACCACGCAAGAGTTGGAACACCAGCAGTTTGAGCGACAATGCTTGATGCAATTTTGTCTCCGAGGGCCCACATAGCCTTTTCCGGAGGCCCGATAAAGGCAATATTGTTTTTGTGCAAGAGCTCAGGAAGCTTAGGATTTTCAGAGGCGTGACCCCACCCAGCCCAAACAGCTTGTACCTGCATCCTCTTGGCAATGTCCAGAATAAGCTCAACATTAGCGTAATTGTTGTTATTAGAACCTCCAGGCACTGGAACGTAGTGGTCAGCCATCTTGATGTACTCGGCATTTGCCTTCAAGTCCTCAGGGGTGACCATTACCACAAATTTAATGGCACGCTCGTTACGAAAGACTTCATAAGCCCAGCGTCGGATGGAACGCATACATTTAACAGCTGCAATTCCATTGTTGGCAATCAAAACCTGAAAATGATCGTTAAACCAATTATTGTAGCCATTGACCTCAAATTGATTTATAATTTTCACCAATGCCTTAAAACGTCACTTACTTTGTTTATATTCTTGGTTCCACCAAGTTTCTTGACAAGCTCCTCCGTGGTTGCGAAAATCAGTTCCCGTGAGTCGACGAACCGACTATCACGGAGCATGGTTCCATATGACATACTAGGTCTGAAAATTAAAACAAAATAAATATAAGCAATTATATCTAATCATCAAATTCACACTTCTATAAACCAATAAGTCCATTAAAATCCTTTGAAAGAACCTACTTCAACTTCATGATTATTTTTAATTTTTTATCTTTGTATCTCATTGCCATTTTGAAAATACGAATCCGCTGCAAATGTTTTCCCTCAAATACCAATCTAGTTGTGTGCTTTCACAACAATTTAACTGCAAAACTAACAGCCTGCCTTGATTGCCATTAAGTTTACATTCGTTCCTCTGCAATCTCAGTAACTGATCAAATCCCTCAGCTGTGAAATAATAAATTATAAAACTATAACTTTTGACATCAGAAAATGCGAAAATACAGCCATTGTTCTGATCAGTGATACACTGTATTTTCCAAAACCGCATTCTAATCAAAAACAGCCTGCCAAAACAGAGAATCATTTTTAAGTCTAAAATTTATACAGTGCTATGCTTTCAATCAGCCTTTCAATCAGCAGTGATGCGACAATGCTAATAGCTAATCATTCTATGAAGCCACCACCATCACCAGGTAAACAAATATCACACCTGGCTTTCATCATATCATACACAACATTCCCACATGGTTTGTGTTTACATTTTACATGCAACGATGATGCAACAGCATCATCACCCACCAACACGCTGCGCTCCACTACTTACTCCTCTACTACGACTTATTATGACACATACTCTGCTCTCATGTGATCGTTCTCTTTGTTCATTCATTCATACGAAAAGTGAATGTGCAAGACAAGGTGAATACATCATCCGCAGATGCATACGTCCACAATTCTAACTCTATACCTATTCATACGCATACATAGAGGGAGTGAAAGCAGCTATTGAGAACTCATTGTTGGATAGGCTTTTTCAAGGAAAGTGCTTTCTCCTTATCTCTTATCTTGGCTTTATCAATTGAATTTGCTTTATACCTGGAAATATATAATGGATGTGAGTTAAATAATTAAATATATTAATTGTTTTTCGGTTTTATGTCTCTACCTCATACCTCATGTGTCCCTGTAAAGGTTGAACAATGAGATGATTGACAGATTGACTAGTACTATCACCAGCAGGAGCAGGGCTTTCTGCGGAAGCAGCAGCAGAAGAGCCTCCTCCCCCCTGTGGTTCTTCTTGTGTAGATTGTAACTTTTCGATAGTCATTGGTGCTTATGTATACAGTTTTTGATCGTCCTTGTACAATTGCAGAAACTATTGTGATTACTATAATCCAAATATTAACTAATAATACTATTTTTGTTGTACTGCATCCACCATAGACATACGAATCAGTAGGTGAAAACTGTTATTACGTATCACGTCGGTGTCGGTCACTAAAATACAATCACTTAAAAAAACTATATGGCTGTAATAAAGCTGTACACAATAGACTACCAGAAGGCAATGAAAGTTATCATTGAAACTCTAATAAAATTAACTATAAAGACTGAATTAAGCTGAAAATTATGGCTTTCCATTACTCTTAAAGCTACATTTTTATTCTTGTACTAACTACTACAGCTACAATTCTACTACTGGCACCGTTTTCTTGTCTTGTGGTGTTGCGTTGTTTGTTGTAGTCGACCACATCATGAAATGAAGTATGCATGCGTAATTTTTCATGAATATTAGCATGATTTTTTTATTCCTCTTTTTAAAACTACATAAAAGTTGTTATAGAAGTAGGGAAAGAGAGAGATACAGACAAGAATTATTATCATTATTATTATGATGCATTGCATGGCATGGTTCACCATTCAAATAACGTTGTTTTATAATGGCATGTATGAAATGATGATGATGTATGAGAAAAACCAGGTAGTATGATAGCATGGTAATATCTCTCAGAATCTTCTCATCATCAGGCCAGGTGAGAGCAAGAGCAGCATAGTAATCATTATCAACTATATACCTTTTAGTTCTGTAAGGTTTTACTTCTCTACAGATAAAACAAAATTGTTTTCATCTCATCACAGCGCAAGAAGAGAGAGAAAAAAAAGAAGGATGTGTGCTGTCGCTGATGATGATCATCATTCATAGGTTGTTGTTGTAGTAAGCAACTAAAATTTTAGAAGCAAGTAAGTAGTAATGACGTCCAACGAGAAAAAAAGGGAAATGGCTATATGGCTGGTACGGATTCTAAGTATTCCACATTAAAAAACTCGCATCATTGCATGGCACTCAATACTTAAATATCAAAAAAATCATAATTCTGGTAATGTATAATGTAAATCAAGAAAAGCTCTTGCTTTAGAGTAAAATGCGAGAGAATACTTTATATACGAAAAAACATCTTTTTGACGAAATGAATTAAAATGTGTGTGAGACGAGACAACGAAGGCAAAACGAGATTTTTAACCAATTCTTTCCATTTTGGTTATAGTTGATATTTGCTTCAGACTTTAGACCAGGCTATGCCACATAATGCCAGACAGTGAGTGAAGTGCAGAAGAGGCAGGTGCACACAAATAAAAAAAGATCAGCAGACGAAACTTGTGAAAAATGAGCATCACAAAATCACACACCGATAACAACAGATGAAAAATATTACAGGTACTACATACATTGCATTTTGGGTATCTTTTGCTAGAGAGGTATACTCGCTCAATTTGCTGGTACCCATCCAATCCAACATCGCCTTATATTTTAATCTCTGTATTTTTCTGGGCTTTACCAGCATTCATGGAAGGATGTTGTGTACCTGTTTTTTCGTTCATGGTGATGATGGTGGTGGTGGTACGATACAATGAATTGTACTCACTCACACTCACACAAGTCACACACTTTCAACTTTAGTGATAGGTATTTTAGGTATATACATATTATTTCATGAAACACGCAAAAGTATCATCGCAATAGCCGGTTTTCTTGTTGTAGGTTATTACAAAATCAAGGTGGTAGTAAATTGGAGTCGGCGATGATGATTGTTAATACGATGGTGGTATGACGATCTTTTTCTCAGAGATGAATGATGATTGCTGTATGGATTATGTGTGGTATGTCTAAAGTCTATGATCATTCTATAATCACTGCACTGCAGGCAATGAAATGAATCAAATCTATGGAATTTGTACTATAAGAATTTGCAAAAATGTACTACATGCTCAGGATTTGCAAAAATGTAATAACGTCATATTAACTTGCTCATAGCTGCAGCTCTATAAAACAGTGTTGAGAATACAGCACAATAGACATTACAAGGGGAAAAAGGCTCTTTTGTGGGTCGAAATACAACATGAATTTCTCCAAAAGACTGTCAAAATGCGTGTTGCTCTTTCAATGAAACTAAATCTCCCTAGACTACTTTCTCTGTTTTACATGCTTCAAGAAATGCATACTTTCTTGAACAAATGAAAATGTTCTTTCAAAACAACTTTTTGATGTCATTAAGTTTGTAATACACGCGTGAGAAGCTTTCCAGTGCTAAATAATTACTGCAAAAACCGTGAATAAAAGATAACAGGTAAAGGTAAAAGTAATCATATTTGTTATTGGGACTGATAGACAAGTTATACTAAAGATAGTTTTAAAGAGACGTGTGTTGCTACATTAAATAAGTACATTTGTTAAATTTTCCCACGAGAAAAATACACTTAGAAATATTCTTAAGTTTATTGCGTAAGTATTTAAAGTTTGCGTACCCCTCCATGTCAAAAAAACTCAACATCTTCAGGTATCCAACCAGAAAGAATGAGAACGAGGGCTTCCCGTTTAGTCGGAAATATGTGAAAATGACGACAACAAACTGACGGAAACGCGTAGGTACCTCTGTAACTGGTTTGCCGAACCTTTTTGTCTGTCTCGTCGACTTTATAGACAACGGCAAACAAATGAACTGATGATTTGTATTTATATCCAATGCTAATTATTACAAAAACAGCTTAAAACATACGATTTGATTTTGAAATGAGTAAAAATTTATTGTATTGGTCGATATATGCCACCCGTAATATAAAAGACAGAGTAATAGAAACTTTTACTTTTGGGTCAACAAAAGAAAATCCTTTTCCCTAGTTCCTTGTTCCGACGTTGCGGAATGCAAACTAGTGAATATCAGCTTTTAAATGTGTTTTCTGAGTGAGTACAATAACTCTTGACTTTAGGCTCGGAAAGGTGAACCAAATATGAGGTGATGCAAAATGAAGAGCCTACCTAATGTATGAATTTGCCATCTAATTATCAGTACTACATTTAGTTTTTATGTTCTTTAATTCATTATTAGTGATGTTTATCTTGCCAAAATAAGATAAAAAAATTCAAGTATGCGTATGTGAAGCAAGTGTCATCGTGATCCCACGCCAAATAACGCTTATGAATCACATGGCATTGCAGTGCTTGCTATAGTACTTTTACAAAGTTGGTGAAATATATATATACCTACATTAGCGGTGTATCGAATTCGAAACGGAAGATGTTCATGCGTCCAATTATCTTCACGTTAAATTTATCATTTATTTGCTGGACTTTCGGCAGATTCCATAGTACAGCTCGAAATGCATCACACGTGAATACGTGTAGTAAAAATGTTTACGATTGATGCAACAGATTGCTCAAAACCCAAGTGTGCTTGAATGAAATGCACTTGGCATTGAATAAAAAATCGTTCAGGAACATCATTCATATTGTTAGATAAACTTCCGAGACAATTTTGCAATAATAATACAACACGGACGATTCCACTTGCAGATGACTACCCGGTAACAACCTTTTTGAAGTTGTTATTATTGGTCCGGTATAGTTATTGTTATTTTGCATGGCTACTTTTATGCTAAAAAGTTGTTAATTTAAGAGCACGTTGAGTGTTCATGACATTAATGTTTTCAAAGAAGGATCTCTTAAAAATCTGCAGACTCATTTTGCCCATTTTGACTTTTGTCGATCGATGCAACATTTAAAAATTTTCTCACAGCCTATTTATCAGTTGGTCTGTAATAAATGGAAGACCATGTAGATTGTATTATAGTATGTACCTCCAGTCATATATTAAAATATTTCTGTATCAGCAAAATACGAAATAACCATGAATAGTTTCAATGAAGAGCTTGATTACAAGACGAAAATCCAATTCAAAATTGGTGTGATCGCTATATCATGCAACAGCATCATCAGCGCAATCATTTTCTTTGAGTTGAAACATAGCTTTATTATATCCTCACTGCATATTGCTGGTAGAAATTAGACCTTCTCATCCTATCTTGTATTCCCGCATTTTATATTTACTTAGTATTTAATATCGAATCAAAACTCACTGCAAAAACTTGACCTTGAATTTTCATTTCTATTTCCAATTCAATCATCCCACTTGTCTGTCATTCATGATTATTCTTGATTATACATATTATTGCGGTTTTCTGTACATACTCTCGTCAGATTTTGATATACTGTTACTTGAAAATTACTAACAGTTACTGGTCAAATTTGATCTAGTATTCGATTAGCTTAAATTTTTTAATCATATTTCTACTTTATCATTTTAACAAACAATTTGCATTTTGTGCATTCATGTGTTACAATAATAACATTAAATAAGAAATGAGCATAGAATCCTTCCTAATTTCTCTAAAACATATGCACCGCTTACGCAACTAATTTCACGATACTTACGATCATGACGATAGTAACTAATTTTGATGCAACAAAACTGAAGAGGATTGAAGTTAATGTCAAGGACAAGGAGACCTAACACGATGAAGAGTAAGGAAAGATATGAATCTCAGGTTTTGTTCTGGGCGATCACAAATTGGTGGAAAATATCTTTTGAAGATAAACCCAGATTTCGTAATAAACTGTACATTAATAAACTACCACTTTACAGATTAAAAGCCAGCATTGCACCAGAAAGAGAGAAAGAGCAGAGAGCGAAACTATCAACTATGAAATTAGCCAATAATCATTAAAGGAAAGAAAATACTAAAAGAAACTAATAGTGACCATTAATGCTGCTTGGTTTTAAAGAGCATTTATGTCACGATATGCAACATTATTTTTGCAAAATGATGAGTGGAGTTTTAATTTATGCATTCAACCGCATCGTGATTCTTAGAACTAATTGCCAGGACTAAAAGTCAATTAATGGGGATGCTTGATGCTTGTAGAAAATTATATATATGTAAGTGTGTATATTTGTAAGCATTATATAATGACTATTTTATTCTGGCACAAATCATGGTTGATTTCATTCAGCGATCCAAAGTATCGAACCAGGAAATTTAAACATCCATCACAGGCAAAATTGCACTTTTTGGTAGTTTAAATGTATATGAAATGCACTTGCATAGCTACGTTTGAATAAATATTAAAAATATTTCATGCAATCGCAAGGATATGCTGGACAAAGCAAGTTCTCAAACACTATCACATATTGGGTTCTATCTATTTATTATCGAAACAAACAAGGTAGTTAATTGCCAATGCATACGCTCAAGTGGAAAAATTAGCAATACGCGGTTACAGAGCCAAAAAGTTTTCAATTACAACTGTCAGAATAACGAAGCAGATAATAAAAACAGATAATACATAAGAAGCACTGTGATTGATTTCTATAACAGATTACCGTAAACACAGCGCTGCCTAAACGTTCGACTACAAATGTAAGCTTTTACATTAACCAAAGAAACAACTTTAAAGTTCAAGGCAATATGAAGTGAAAACGGAAACGATGAGAAAAGTATGAGTGTTACGTAAGAGCGGATGGAGAGACATAGAATGCGTGAGAATTATATCATCAATTTCATCACTAAACATACCAGTAGTCCGTATCCCGTCTCATGGAGCAAAATCATGATAAAAACAATAAGTTTTTAGTGCTTTTGTTGCTGATGATGAAATATTTCACATTTTGTTCTACAGTAGTAGTAAAACCATGAAATCAGGATGGTGTGACGTTTCTGTTACTTGCTAATTATGCAATAATATTATGCACATAATATTTTAGTAGTTTGAGCTAACTACAAACTATTCAATGCTATTTATATACCCATTATTAATGTATTCTACAAACAAAAAAGACACGCGTCTCTTCTTTTTTCCTTATGATTATTTATGTGGGTTATTTTAGTGATAATAAAATACTTAATGCTTGTAAGCTTTTATTTTATTTTATTATTTACTTCATTCCGTACCTCAATCTGCGTCTCCTTTCCATGATCCCTAGGCCACCGTCCATATTACGCCCAGTAACTGGGCTGGCAAAGTCTTGCAGTGTATCACTGGACTGGGACGTACAACTGTCCCTGCGTTCGTCTCCTACCATTACCATATCCCCGCCATCTTCAGTTGCCGAGTCCCCCTCATCGCCAACTACAAAGTTTACGCGATCTCCGTCTTTCCCCTCACCTGCATCATTATTTAAGAACACGGATTATTATTTACAATGCATAAAAATTTATGTACAACTTGCTTTTGAGTTGGTTAGAAATGTTAGAGCAAATAATGAGATAAGTATAGAAAAAAATAAAATATGACTTCAAGATATAGTTACTTATCAAATATTTAAACATGACACAGACATATAGGTACATACGGAAAAGTTTGTCAAGAGTAAAGGAACAGGAAAATAAAGAAAGAAGATTGTAATGGCGAAAAGTGCAGAAAGCCGATTTTGATAGAAAAGAAGAAGGGCCTTTTTTGGATAAACAATCATAATGACTCTGCATACTTAAAAAAGGAAAATTACAGGAAGCAAAAAGTTTGTCCAATTACCATAATGAGTGTAAACTGGGGGACAAGCAGAAGTCGTTGTCGAAGAGATCCTCGAAGAAGAAAGTACTTGAATCTCTTTTTCTATTACCCTGTCGTTTTCTGTACCCTGACTAGCATGTTCTTTTCCCCCTTCGTTACCATTTTTCCTATCCGGAATTCTATTTCTAATTTTATTCTTTCTAAAGATTATTGTCATTATGCATGTAGCTGAAATGACAAGGAATAAGGCCCCACACCAACTCTGGCTAATATTACTACTGGAATTTGTGACTGTAAAAAACGCCTGCTCGAAAATAATTGTTAGTAGAGAAGAAGAGGCGGAAGTAGCAGGAGGAGTAGAAGAGGAGGAAGAAGAAACTGAGCTTGTTTCTGTGCCGATGACAATTGCTGCTGCTGTGGAGGAATCATTTGCATTAGTAGAAGAAGTAGTAGTACCTTCAACCACGGAGTTATGCTGGTCATCAGACATTCTGCTAACAGATTTTAGAGTACAAGTCTTCGTTTTACTACTCGTGTCACTAACTGATTGTTGACTTTCTTGTTCCTTTGTTGAATGGGAAGCAACACCATCAATAAAGCACTCTTCTGCTATTTGCTCTAAACAACTCGAATTTCTTCGAACACTGTCAGCGAATGTTTGTTGAGTTTCACTGGATGGATTATTGTTACAAATTGAGTGAGAATTATTGCTACCACAACTATTTTCGGTGTTACTATGGCCTGCTGCCGCGGGCGACACACTTGTATTATTGATATTAGTATAGTTTGCGTTTGCAATTGCTGTAGTTGTACTTGACGTTTCACTTGTCGAAGTAGAAGCTCCTGTCGTAGCAGCCTGTCCGTTTGAAAGCCACCTGGAAAACAAGCCAAACATATTAGGCTTGCGATCACTTTTCAACTGAACTCATTTTCATCGCTCAAGCGAAAATCACAACTTTCTTTTGTCACACACACAGACAGATAATCCATGTGCATGCACACACTCATTCGTACAAGGATGGTTAAAAAACGATACGCACATTAATTAGCAAAGCCTGGCTTGAGGCGGCATGACCAAGATAAACCTTGCTTGTGATAAGCCCCTCTCCACTAAACACGTTTTTTATTTGACTTTTTTTCTCAAAAAGTGGAAGACGCTTATTATAAAGTATAAACCTTATGAAGCACAAAATTGGGATTTGCATGATTGGTACATGATGCGGGCATGAATAAAATGCATGCATACATATTTTATCTTCGCATTGAACTTGCTGCTGGAACTGGAGGTGGAGAATTGCAAGTAATACAATGTAATATGTAATTTTATATTATAGTTTAAATTGAATATGTATGACCTAAAGTTGACTTGATATTTGATATCATCCATGTGCTCAGTGGTGTTTAACGATAAATAGTTTAAATACTCGATAATAGTATGATGAGTAGTTGGACAGCATGCTTGAAGCTAGTCTATAGTCTATAAGTAAATAATACACAATTTAGTGATAAACCTATTATGTCCAGACAAATATGTCAGGATGAATAGGACTCTACTGGGCTGGTCATCATCATGCACCAAATCCTGTTCCATCCGCAGTAAATTCTACGCATTCGTTTTATTTGCCAGTCGGAGAAAATTAAGCTCATGAAATAAAGATAGCATTCCATATCCACGTTCGCCAGTGACCAGTTGTGCAATAGTAATACATTATGGTTATGTTATATTTTCATGGAGCATGGAAACAAGCCTTGTCCAGCATTTAGGTACATGATGTATAAGTATTACGT
>JAQFYG010000917.1:0-22916 GCA_034694325.1 Entomobrya corticalis
AAAAGGTCGGGGTCGGATAATGCACTGGCGAGAACCTGTGGTCTTCTTATGCCTTGGTCGCGTTGTGACACCCAATCGAACGATAGCATTTCGCGATTACTACTGAAGGAAGTAGGAAAATCTTTGTTTATCTAATCAAAATTAATTCCCATCAACCACAGATAGAGTCTGTCTGTCTGCTTTACACATTATATTTCATTGCAACAATACGTCAACGTCATCAACCCTTTTTCGTAACCACGCTCTTAACTGTGCAATAAATCCGACTGAGAAAATACCAAAATGCGAATGTGACACCAATTTAAAAGCCGGAAGCCACTGATGCAAGTCGCAAAAGTATAACTGGACTTAAATTCTTGTTTCGTTTATCCTTTTTTCTCTCTCATGCGTTTTCTATCATTTCATCAGAATTAAACCAGCGATTTTAGATTTACGTGTCAAGAAAGTTTAAACACGATCGAGCTTCTTTCAACAGAGCAGAGCACTAATTAAAAGTTTAAATTATCTTGACAATTTTCGTAATGCAGTTGCGATAATTATTGGAGCTATTGGGGAACGGAACTGATGGTTGAGCCAGTGTTTATATAATGCATACAAACATGACAAAATCATGATAATAATACAGATAGAGATAATCATGAAGTATCATGAGTTGCACTACACTAGTGAACAGTGGATTGTATTGCTAGTAAGTAAAGTAGCACATGTACTTACGCTGTGCATAAAACATTTTACAACCTGTCACTCCTCTTGAACTTTTTAAGTCATTCTATTACCAGGGCTAAAAAATATGCAAAAGTAACAATAGAGCTATAAACTATAAACCAGAACTGCAATAATAATTATAATTTAGTAGAAAAGTATGTAGTAACAAGAGATTTTCATAATAACACCACGAGGCAAAGAGGAGAAAAATCGGAGACAAGTAGAACTTGAAAATATAGAGGGAAACGTCTTCGGTGTTCATTGCATTCAAAAGCTATCATTCATTGTTTTTATTTAATACATTAAATGCCTGTAAGATATAACTACCGCCTGACTATCCTAATTATGTACGCTCCTTAGCACATACAGATCACTAAGTAAGTACATTTAAAGTAAAAACCTGCTATACGAACATCACCTTTAAATTGCAGCATGGGAAAACGAGACAAGAGAGAAAAACGGGAGAAAATTCACCGTTCATCTTCCCTGCTCCTCTCACCAGCAAACACAGTAAAAATGCAACATTTTTGTGTATACCTAACTGACCAAACAGCTTCATTTTTTATTTGAGCTATATCTCCTTCAAGTTAACCTTGTCTTATCGTTTTTTGTGTGTAAGGTTTAAACCATATGACGATACAGTAAATACCTACCACCACACCACACTACAACTGCTTGTGGCGGTGTCGGTAGAGAAAATCAGCAAACCTGATTTATATGAATGATGGTTAAACGCGAAGACAAAAAGTTGCACCGAATAAGTTTCATTTGCAACTTATATAATACCAAGGTTTACATTATGATCATGAGAAAGACTTTAGGTATAGTAGAAAATAAATAAAATTGATAAACTAGGAATAAACTTAGAGAAATTTTTGTGCATACTTATTTAAGTAGAGTCATCATTATTAGGTTATGTAACCCAACTTCATTATTATTCTGTTCAACGACTCGAAAAAGCAGTGCTTTTATTATCCACAAACAAGGTAAATTATTCGATTATTTTTCAGACGAGCCAATGCAGCATGCGCAAAAAGATATTGTTGCAATTTCATTGCACTTCATCAGCATTATCACTATCACTGGGACGGGAACGAAAACTGGGTTGAACCGTGTGAATCTGCATTATTACGTCTGAACACCCGAAGAAAAATGGATTAACATTTTTAGCAAAGTTCCTTCTGGTTTACTTTTATAGCTATATCATGAACCAGTAATGCACATAATGTACTGTTAAGTAAAATAATATGCTGTTCTTGTGCTTCTTTCTTTATACGCCACATCAGTGCGTAATACTATTTATTATGCATTATTGCAAATTATAGTACTTTAGAAAAGCATCATGACATAATAATAATCAATCTCTGTGTATTAAACCATATGCTAAATAATAATGAGACGTGTAATAGAAATAAATCTTGCTTCACCTGTTTTATGCACAGTATCATCCCAAGAAAGAATACATAATAATAGTCATATTTTGTTTACGACCATAAAGAAGCAATTTTTTGTGTATATTTTTATTTACAAAACGGTTAGTAGTATTGAGTATATAAAATAATATGCTAAAATAGAAGTTGGGTATAAATTTTATATGCATTGAGCGTTGTAGGTAATATGGAATAGGCTAATATATACTCGGTTCCTTTGTGTTTGATTCCCTTTCCCTCACGGTTCACACGACTTTTGTACCTGTTGATGATGATCAGAACATATTTCAAAAGCAATATAATACGACACTATATTATGTATGTTCATTACGCATTGTGCATAATGGGTTTCACCAAGGCATGTATAATAAACACAAAGAATATAATGTCATATCCGTCGTAGGTTATTATCTTCTCATCGTCGTCATCAAGATTTGGTAATTTACAGACTTTTTTGCAAAACATTTTTCTTTCTGTTGCATATTCATTCGTGCAGCCATAATACATCCACAATAATAAGTAGGTATCACGCGTAAATATACAGAGCTTTAGAATACGAGAAGAAATAATATAGGTACTTAATTTTTTTGTACCCTTGATGACTCTTTGCATAATTTTTGTTTTCCTCCCCTCCTCTTTTTTCTACTGTTTCTATTATACCTGAAAGACAGGACAGGTAACTTTTGCAATCAATAATAGAAAATCAGAGAGCGTGTTCTCATACCTACTTGTTGTCAATTTTGAGAAGACTCGACTGTTGTCTTCGTCGGTCGAATTTATATTTTTGCTTGAGCAATGCGATTCTTCGTTAGAGGGATGGGACGAGCACCATAAAAGTGCAGAGATGTATATTAATATATAATATTAATGTATGTTCAATGTTGCATATATGTATGTACACTTAACATTTCACGCATGATTATGATTGTCTTGTGAGTTTCATCTTCCCTTTTTAAGCAAATGTTATCATAGCATAGTACTTTATTCAGTTATTCACGTTCATTTACTTTTTTATTTCGAAATCCTTTACAGGCATTTTCGTTGACACCAATATCACCTTCAAATCATTACCTCACCTAGACCGTGGACAGTGGAGCTTGGACTGCATTATTATTGCATTTGTTGGCGCTGCTGTGTGTGCGAAAAATACAGGAACATCAAGATCATCATCAGCAAGCAATATAACAGCGGCAGCATTCTTTGGGATTCTACACATGTTTAGAGTCCGCCTTCAGTCGTCGTGTTCTTGTGTGTTACATGGTCAAGAACAATTTTTGAGCAACGAAGTCGTAATAATAATAACGTGAATGCCCTGCACAACAACAGCAAGTAAATAGAGGGAATAAAAAAGAGAAGAACAAACAGGTGCCTACCGCTGGTTGATAATATAGTGCCTCATGATCATCAAGATCGTCGTCGTCAGGTTTCTTCTGCACAAGAAGAAGGAGACCTTTTGTAATAACACCATATTGCATCCCATCATCCCAAATTGTAGAGGATCTACATATGAATCGTCGTTTATACGGAACTTATAATAATGTGCTTATAACCAGCACAATTTTTTTCTGTCTGACACGACTCGTAAACTTTAAAACTGCTTTATAAGTGTGCAAACCTATAGTAAAGTATATATTTTAAGGGAAACGGTAACGATGTGAGGATGGTACCACGAACGAACGAATAGATGAATTCATTTTTTGAAAGAGTGCATTATATTTTTTAACGTTTTCATGCGTCCATCCGTTCACAGCAGCAAAACTAAGGCCTAAAGTGAGGGCTGTTCCTGTAGTACACATATTGTTACAACAACGTGGCTAATAGACTGTGTGAAAGAAAACTAAAGAAATGAGTGAATGAATGAACACGTCTGCTGAATAATGTAATGCACATGTTCTTAAGGTAATACCAAAAAGTCAAAGTCGGTCAACAGGAACACCAACGTATTTTATGCTTATTTTATAGGTGAAGAAGTGTTGTAGTTTTTACATTGTTAATTTTTTTAAAGAAAAATATATGAAGAAATGAAATGACTGGTGTTTTCAAATGGAGAACAAGAGTATTCGTTCATGCCCGTCTGTAAATTCTAGTTGCATGTGTTCATGAGAGTATACCTATGTACGTCTACTACAAGTAAACCTTTTAGGACGATTTTGAGAAGTGTGCTAGTGAGCCCCTTCTTTGAAGAAAAAAGGAAATCAAATTTATATCAATACCTTGTTTTACATATAAAGGCCATTTCATCGGCGGCGGCATCAATAAAAGCTACAAAATTATCTCAAATGTACATAGAAAGACGATACTAATGATGATGATAGGATCGCAATTTCATCTCTTGCCTTGACTTGAACTACAACTAATGTTGACTGAATATGCAGTACAAAATACCAACTAAACAACAAATCAATTTGCCCTTGCAAAAAAATGATGACGAGGAATACTGCTTGATGTATAGCGTGCAAACCTAGTACACTTTTATGCATTGGGTATTTTCCTTCAATCATCTTGTTTTGGGATGATTTATTGAAGAGATTTGATGAAAGGGACAAAGAGAAATAAATAAAATTTAGTTTTGATGGGAATCAGACTGTAGTAGTGGGTATACTGGTTTTTGTGACAGAGAGATAAACGCGATTTTAATGCACATCCAAAGTGATAAATATTCGTACCAGTTTTAGAATGATTTAAAAAACTGTTAGTTATACTCACTGTCAACACAAAAATAATTGATTTCTTGTGAAAGAAGGCCCACTATCAAAAACAGTGCCAGTGTGCCCTCAAACGATTGAGATTTGATGTTTTAAGAATTTGAAGAAAATAAATGTCCCAATTTAATGACAGTATTCGATAAGCGAGAAGAAGATAGATATCGATCAGAAATGGTTTTCCATGCGGATATGAGTAGGACGGTATTGGTTTAGTTCAATTATGCATCGACCTGCATCCAAATTTGAACTACATATAGCACATGAATCACTTTAATTGATCACACTTGCGTAATAAATACTACAAAAGAGAAGATAATGTTGATACCGTCATAACATTATCAACATTAGGCAAGGGACTTCTAAAAACAGAAGCAGGTAACAAAAGGAAGTCAAGGTGCTTTGTGTGCATTTAATTTAGCGTTGTACAAGCAAGGGCAAGGTAGCAAGTCTTATGGAACAAAACAGATATGCACTAGCGTTTACTCAGATAGCAGAAAATATGCATAATTCCATTTACTCTTGATGAAGAGAACAAAGAAAACATTTTCTATTCTTCTACTCTCTACGCAGCAGCGTCATCGTCCGCAATGTGGTCGAAGTGTGAAAGAGTGTATGACTGATCACTGCGTAAACTGATTTTGCATTGAGAGGGATATTATCATAATTAGATGTAATATATGATACGTTACATGACACGATCAACCTGCCGATAAGCAAAAAGTGAGAAAAGAAAGAAAACAGAAGTAAAATATTATCTAGATAGAGATGTTCCAAATGAGATAAAAGATAGTACGTGTTCGTGTGAATAAATATGCAGCCAGCACTTATATCGTTTTTGATACTATTCGCCCTTATATTTTTGCAGTAAAAAAGTAGTATTTGTCCTACATAAAGCTAACGGCAAGTCTTAAAGCTTAAGTATTAGGACACACACAAATCGCAATAAATCATCGACAAAGAATAATGAATAAAAAATAATAAAATAAAGGCAAAACATACAAAAATATTCGTATAAAACATTAGGCTTAATGACTTATCAAAATATTATTCAAGACAAGTAGTTGAAGTGGTAGCATAAGAATTATTGATAGTGTTTATTTTCTCAGAAAACTAACCGCTTAAACGTAGTTAGTGGCATGGCATAATATTGAATATAATTTTTGTCTCCTTCTTTCTTCATGTACACTATAAAATGAACACATGCAATAACTCACAATAGCGGTACGATACTTAATATCTATTTTATATTACTATTATATTAAGTCAAGGATATTCAAGAAACAGTATTATTTTTTGTAAAAGACGAAAAGCACCCATCTGTATAGAAGCTAAGCTGAAACTCATGTTCCTTTACTGTGAAAAAATAAGATAAGCACGCATTGTACACTTACTTAATAATAATTTTTTATCATAAAACCTACACAGTCGCAAGCACTTGTACGTGCAAAACCATAGCCTCAAAATGTCAACCATATGCCACGGTTTCGTGCAAAATGCTTGGCGAAAAGATATCTGCTCGAATTGCTTCCGAGTGCGTGATGAGCACTCAGAGACGGAGAATTCGGTCAAATGCAGCATCAGCGAAACGAGTGGAGTTAGTAACAACAATAATGGTGTCAACATCCCTGCAATTGTTCCCAGAAATAACAATAACAAAAAATATGGGAATGACATGAATGTGTTGGTGGTTGGGGGAACTACGGAAAATATAGGGCCCAGCCAGAATCTCCCCCAGAAAACAAACAGATTTCTTCAGGGAACATCAAACCCACCTGTTGCTACTTCAATTATTAACAACAATAGCATTTCATCATCATCATCCTCAGCTTTCGGTCAACAAGGATCCTCATCTTCTATCCCCAGAATTAGCAATGGCTTCCCCACCGTCGGAAATGGAAAATTTTCCGGAACGAATAGCAATAATAATAACACTACCAGTGCCACCATCGCCGCCACCACAACGAAAGGATATCACATTCACTCAGGGCTGAGTGGAAGCAAAAGTAACATTAATAGCGATGGTGGTTATAATAATAATCATAATGGGCATAATGATTCTTCTTCTCAATCCGAGACGAATGTGCAAACGAGGAATGCAGAAGGAACCCTCACAAAAACTTCTTCAACATCAGTATCTTCACACATGCATTCAAACTCAAACCAGCCACTTATAGTCATGCAACAAGGGAAAGGGGTGATGACAAACCAACATCCGTCAAAGAGTGATAATGGTAGCGTCATTCTCAATCACAGTAACAATGATAACAATAATAAGCAACAAGCTATGACTACAGTTTCTTCCGCTGCTGCTGCTGGTGTAGTTTCACATTTAAGTTCAACAACAGCAAACACGATAGGACGAAGTGCATCGTCTTCTTACATTGCCAGTAAAAATATTTTTAACAATGCTTACACTGCAGCAAATGGATCCTCTATCTGTACAACAGGCTACTCTTCATCAACCACAAATGGTACTATGAACAGCAACTGTAGTAAATTATCAGGCAGTATGAATGGGAATGCTGTTCTTTGTAACGTTGCTCTAGCATCAGTGGCAGGCTCAACAGGTCTTAGTCATCCTCAGTCGACCAACAGCATCAAGAGGGGAAACATCGTAGCGTCATCATCGCATGCGTTTTTGTCCCCTTCTTCCTCATCATCGTCATCTTCATCAACACAAAGTCAAAAATTTAGCTGTGGTAGTGGTACTGTAGTGGATCCTGTTGTGTCAAGCAATTATAATGGAATTAGTGGTGCTACCAGTTACAGCAACAGACAATCCGAGGATTGTGACAAAAATGGGGTGACATTTGAGAGCAATCATACTACTTTACGAGAAACCCCTGAAGGTGCTGTTGTGAATTTTTGTACCAGTCTGAGCAAAGGAGCGATCTGTATCACTTCCCAAAACGGAATGAATAGGAGCCGGGTGGCGGGGAAGCCGATGGAGGGGACTGACGGAGGAGATAATATATTGGACAGGAGAAAAGTTGGGCTTTCCGGTGTGAATAGTAGTTCTTCCCTTAGTGGGAATAGTGGTCAAGTGAAGATAAGTAATGGAACAGTGGGAAAACCAACTTCAAAAAATGCGAGTAAAGGGATTTTACGGAGTAAAGCTGGACACAAGAAAAGGGATAAAAATGTGCGATTTCCAGATGAGGTAAGAAAATGAAACGTGTCAAATTTGTATACAATTTAGTTCAAATTATGCTGCTATATATAATCTGGAAACTCTTTTTGAAGATTGATTGATATAATGATATATTTAGAAGTTTATACATAACAGCACTTCAATCAAGTTTAAAGTGAAATTTTGTCAATTTGTGTCAAACATGATAAAGCGACATCGGTATAGAATGGGATGAATTACGATGTGTCGTATACAATAATGCAATGCTACTTTTTTCTTGACAAGTGATGTGATGTTGGTGATATTTTTATGATGAGTAATATTGTAGCCCGATTGGGATTTGGAATCGTATTCATTCATGCATGTATACATTTTTGGCTTTACGTACTTGGCCGTTCTAGTTTTTTTTGCCTTTTCAGTTTGAGTGATAAGTAACTCACAAAAAAGAAGAACAGGATATTCGTTTACATTTCCATGAATTTAACATTATTTGATCTTAATCATTTTATACTTGCAATGTTTTACCGTTGAATGCTGCTTAAAATTCAAAAAGATATTATAAAGCAGATCATATTTAAATTAATAAACCCTTTCTATATCCACTCCAAAAATGAAAATATCTTTCACTTTGGCGTTCATGCAAATACATACCAAAACGAAGGCTAGCGAACCAAAAACTAGTCCTAGTCCTAAATGTACACAATTTTTTATATAAACTTGATACCAGTTTGAAACAGAAAGCCTTTAGCATTATAAGGAGAGCATAAAAACATCAGTAATATTATGCCTACTTTGGTTTAAACCTTTGCACTCATAGTCAATATGAATGAGTCAGAACATCCTGTGATGGAAAGTGGAAATTTTTTGCTTGTACATCGTTTTCAGGATGACGAAGATGACAATGAACAAAAAATATAGCATTGGACTAAAATGTATTTGCTTTTTATTTACTTTACTTAAGTAAATTAAAATTTTAAAGCCCCACTTTTAATATGCATGAGAGCTTTTGCACAAAGTAAAAAACTAAAATTATAAAGTGCAAAATAAAATATGTAGTGAATTTATGTCTCATATCTCAGCATCACCATGTTGTCTGTCACGTTTGCGTGTCATTAGCAATTGGTAGTAAAAGTAAAGCCGCTAGCTTTTTAAAATGTTGATGAGTGTAAAAGCTGAGTTTTTTAGTTATCCTTCTCATCATGATCACCAACGTCAAGGCAAATTTTGTTATACATATGTTAATAGGCTTAATTTGCATACGCTAATTATAATGTTAGTAGTTGAAATATGATGTTTAATATTGTAAAGTCAATATCAACAGTAAAAGTAAGCTATCTATTATGTACATATAGATTATTAAAAAGCATAATATTCACAGTGCATTATTGACACAATCCATGCGACCAAACTGAGTATTCGTTTCTATTGCTATTCAATAGATCAAGCTCGTGTAAAATGCTGTATTCTTTTGTGATTCATAAATTCTTGTGAAGCTTTGTCATTACAAAAGGTTCAAAATCCTTGTCCGTTTTTATGATGGGATGAAAGTTTTTACTATTAAAAATATTTATCCGAAGATGACGAGGATTGAAACGAATTTTAGAGCAGTGAAGTGAACTGATCCTGCAACAAAATAACAAGTAACTCAAACAAGTGGCATTATTAAAGAGACTTGTAGGGCAGACGTGCAGTGCGAGAGACGCCTACTTTTGATAACATGTAATATGCGTTCTTTTGTGCAGTTCAATATTATTATGCACGAAGATCTACTTGCATACATTGACGAAAAAACCTAACATGATATGATAATCTAAAGTCAATAAACCCAATATATGCGATCCAGTAATACATAGCTGAAAATATAGAATCGTGTTGTTTTGGATTATCACGATTCACGATCCTCCCACAGGCAACAGGGGTATTGTGTCATCCCCAGAATAGTTTGCTGATTGCTATATTCATCAGTTGACATTTTCATAGGCCTAAATAATGAGCCGATATATGACACGACGAGTATAGGTACAGGGATAGTGATTCTTTTGTGCAAGCTAAAAATATGTCGCTTCTCTCCTGATGGATGACTTTTTAAAAACAAATGAAAATCTTGTTATTGACCTTTTCGGATCTAAAATCCTGTATGTATTAAAATTAAAAGAGTATTTGTATACGATTCAGAAGAGTGCTTTTATTTCAGACGCACGGACAAACGATTCCTTTTGCCAAGACGTCAATATTGGCTGATGCTATTGGCTTCATATAAATGAAATAGTTCAGGTTTAAAAAGAGCAAATGATACGTAGGCCACATAGGTATGAAATGTATGGTATTTGTCTAACCGTATTCATAAATAAGTAGACAAAACCAAGAAAGTAATACTGCAACTAACCAGTATGTATGTAACAGGAGAGGGGATCGGAATAAATGTTTGCTCTACTGGCTGTCCATCATAAAATCCGTAAGACGTATTTTATAACCTTGCAAGCCAACTTATGTCTCCATATTTTGTCAAACTGATTGTAGGATGAGAGAAGACGTTTAAAAAGTAGATAAAATAGTCAAACAAGCTACAAGAGGGAGGACAAAGGACAAAAATTCCACTGTAGACGATAAGAGCTTGTTTAAGTTTTACGAATTCTTTTATGTAGAGAGAGTCTCAAGCGTTAAGCTTGTTTTTTAAAAGGAAAACAGGAAGACATTTACGGAGTGCTTGATGATATTAAATTGTGGTTGCAACGATAATAAAAAAGTCATAATAACCGTTTTGATTCTTTTTCGTCTCGGCAGTGACAACCATAAATGACTGCCTTTTTTGTTTTTACTTTTGTGTACGCATTGCTACAAAATATAAAAACATATATAATATTTATGGAAGACAAAAAGACAATGGAGGACAAGTAGTTTTTAGCATAAACTTACACGAATGAAAAAAATCAGAATCAGTCATTGAAAACTGAACCGCAATGATACTTATAGTTAGTGCATTCTGTTATATCAGAAATGTAGTCTCTACTGCTGAACAAAAAATGCTCTTTTGCAGAAAACAAATGAATTCTTCCATTTTTGTTCAAAGCAAATCCACCATATATGCCACAACCATATTATATTTGGAAAAGCTTTAAGGCAGGGCTGGGTTCGTTTCACAGACAAAAAAGCACAGTGAGCGTGTAAAAATTACTTAAACTTTTTGTTGGCAGTACAAACAGCCTTCAGTTTCATTAAATTCAATTCCACAGATTCTAAAAAGATGAATTTTGAATTACAGCAGTATTGGTATTTATTGAATCTCGTGAATGACAAAATAATATTAACCACCAACCACTTAATCAATCAATCTTCAATGCTAATGTAACATTACGTTCAAAAATCAATTATTCTTATATTTGGGAAATCAGTTGGTTTGCATATAGTGTATTCAACAAGATCATTCAAAGATTGTTCATAATATTGCCTTTTAGTGGTCACATAAAGTCTGTGAGATGTGTGGCTAAAGTACGCTTAATTATCTTTACCTCTGGAATGATATATGACTGACGTCAAGCAGGTTTATGGAAAAGTGTCAGCCACCACCCGAGGATAATTACTCAGCAATAACAATTACTTTCTGTGCTATTCGCAAAGAGTCACATTAGTCATCATCTCATATTATCTGCTTTAATGATGGGATTATGCAAAAGAAAATGTCACATGCAGCAGAAAATTTTCCAAGCATGGCGAAATACCATTTCAGTTTCATTACTAAAAAATTAATTAAATTCTTTTATATGCATTAGATGAACTCATTGGCACAACAGAAAGGAATGACTCTAATAGAAGCATTTTGAAATTGCTTCATATTTCAACTATTTCAAATTCACATAAGTACATACAAGATCCATTACATATGTATATCTGTATCGTCTAGAATTTGTGTACACCGAAATCGTGGCACATGTTCAGTTTACATACTTATACGTGATATGTAGTGTGGAATTTTAGAGTGAGAATTCATAGAACAAAAAAATGTCTCGTACGTCTTTCCGTGTTGTATTTTACAATGATGCTGAATGTCCAAAATGAAATAGACCTATAGACCATGCATGTGAAAAAAGCTATGTGTAACGGCTTAATATATTCCAGGCGTGAACTCAAGTCTTTGTTCTTTTATTATATGCGCGAGTTTAACAGACGTAGAGAATGTGAAAACAAGCAATGCGACAATCACTTAACACATATTTTTTAAACATTTTAGCGCTGTTTTATTTTGGTGAGGCATTTAACATGATAAAGAAATGCAAACGCCTTTCTTCCTTTGAACATCAAAGGCGTTAAGTTCCATGTAAGAGCATATTATGGAATGTGAATTTGTAAAGTTTATTCATGCATAGACACATGCTTACATTCTCATGTAAATACCTGCATATAAATTGAAATGAAGACAGATTTATTTTGTTTTGAAGCGCATCACTTTACAAAAATGATAAATGAATATATCTAGACACAAATATCTCCTTAAATTTAATCCAGTAAGGCAGATATTATTACCATTTTATTTTTATAATTTTGTTATAAAAAGTATTTATTATGCAATTTAGAATTATTTGTGTGTCTACTTTTAAAGTATGATATTATGAAAACCTTCAAAAAATTGAATTGACAAATAACTAATAATAGCATTGAATGTAAAATGTGTACGTTGCGCAAATGACTAAGAAATAAATGTAATGAAATTTATCAAATACTTCAGAACATTTCATTTAAACTAAAAACTAAAAAAATGACATGTATACTGATGCTTTACTTTGGTATATTCATAATTTATATTAAATTTCATGATTTTCAGGTTGTTTCTGTGATTGGCTATGGAGGGGGTCCTTCGGGAATGTCCGATGATGAAGACGATGCTCCACCAGATCCATTGGACTCTGCCTCTGTAAATGAGGTCATGGAGAAAAATTCAACCACATCGGAAGAGAAGGAACTGCACCGAGTCACACAAAAGAATACGAATTTCAATTCCATCAAAACCAACTTGATGGGTATCACCTGCATTGAGATAGGACCCATTGTTGGCTGTTCCGGTGGAAAGTCGATGGAGGGCTCCTCGAAACCCTTGGTGTCAATTGGTACATTTGAAGCAAGGAAAGAGCCTCTCAGAATTCACAAGAAAATTACAGAGGATTCTGCAGATGATGAACTTAATGAAAAGACTGTAGAAAAACTTCGAAAATTTACTACCCGAAGTAGTGGTGGGGAAAGAAAACCTCCTTTGCCAACTACACAGGCACCAACAAAAGCTAATTCAATGTCAAACAGCAACAATACTAGCCAATCAAGTTGTGATAAGGGATCCGAAATCGCCAAACAGAAACAAACAACAACGGTATCGACATCACGAAGCGTAGCAAGCGGTGTTAACAAAACCGCTTCATCATCATCAACCACAATAAATTCAATTAGCAGCAAAACAACTGTTTCAAGTAGCAAGTCGTCAGGCTCTATTTCCACAAAAAATGAAGCAAGTGCAACGTTGTTTACTGACAATAAAGGAAATGGGTCATCCACAGGCTCATCTACGACAATTGAGGTTAACCCGGAAAAAACATCTTCGCCTTGTACAATAAACACAACAACTGCCAATCAAAGCTCAAAAGAATCTGTAGCAACTTTGTCATCATCATCGTCTTTGTCTACAGAAAGTTCAGTCAAAAGTAAAACCAGCAGCAGTCACAGTAGCGGTAGTACCGTTGCAAATGCTAATCGCATTATATCATCCAGCAATACTGCAAGTAACAACTCTACCAGTTCTACTAGCACCACGAAAGGCAATAAATGGGGCAACAATAACATGACTTCTTGTAATGTTGAAGGACCTTCTGTGAGAAACAAACCTGTCCTTAAAAGAATACAACAAAAGGACCTTTCTGACTCATCCGAAGGGTATACGGTGAATACTGCAGTGAGTGATACCAACAAAAGTTCATCATCAAATGACACAACAGACACAGCAAAATTAAATGGTCGTAACAGTAATATGATCAACTTTACAAACGGAGATAAAGGCAAGGCTTCAGCAGGCAATAATAATAGTATTGCAAGCAAAAGATCATCATTCCTCCGTGACATCATTATTGACTCTTCTTCATCCTCTACAACTACAACAACAATAGAAACAATAGCAGCAGGAGATGAACTTAATCGTAACAATGGCACATCTGCCTCTTCTGGTGGTGTGCAAGTGATATGTAAAAATAATAATGAACAGGATTCATTGATGATCAAATCTGAATTGAAAGTAGATTTGAAACCATCTGTAAACAATGGAAAACTAAGTCATCCTCCTTTTGGCGAATGTTTAAGCAATAGGAGTAACGGCACTGATGATTCTTCTGAATTTGACGACAGTTTGGAAGACTCGGGTCTTGATATTAAAAAATGCTCCGAGATTTCAGAGTCCGATGAAAAGTCCGGTTCTGGTTCTGACTCTGGCAATGAAAATGACTACAGCGACAGAGATCGTGTCAACATTATCCCTACTGCAGGTCCCAAAAGTGGTCTATTCATATCTGTTGATGAGGTTGAAGGAACAAATAAAAAACCAGAAAAGTTGAGCCCTGACTCTGTGCTGTTTTCTTCAGCAAGTGAAATGTCTGCTTCTGGTTCTTCAGAGTCAATTCCAGAAGCATTGGATACTGTCAGCAATGGCAGTTCCGATAAAAGTTCCAACTCATCTTCATCCAGCAACAATGGTGCGGAAAGTAGCGGAAATGTTGGTGGAACTACAGTCAACAATGTTAAGAGGACTGCGCCAAGACCCCCCACAAGTACAGTGACTATTGATTCCGCCTCGAAGGGTAACAATGGGCTATATGCAAATAGTCAAGCTTCCGTTGCTACTGCCGAGGGAATTTATGATGATGTTAGCTTTTACAAGAACCCTATGCATTTTCCACAAAACAAGCCAGACAATAAAATTACGGCATTTGAGGAGGAGGATGAAGAGGAGGAAAATATTTATGACGACTGCACTACCATTTCAACAGCAACCAGTAAAGTCAAAACCGGAGGAAAGTTGGCTATTGGTAGCTACAGCTTTCAAACCAGTTCCCGTAACATATTGGACTCGGATGGAGATGAAGAAATAGAGAAAGTAGTGCACAGGCGGAGTGATGGGATCGAATTTATTGGAATTCGTAAAATTGATTCCGAATCATTCCTTCGTGAGCGGTCACCCACTCCTGAGAGATGCCCAGAAGGAAAACGTGAAAGGTCTTCATCTGCGAGCCCTAAAACCAGAAGGAAAGTAAACCAGTTTTTTAGCACAATCGGGAAGAAAGCTGGTGCTGCATTTAGCCAACATGTTCATGCGTACAAAAATAAGAGCAATTCTGTGATTGAAGACACGGGAATTGAAAAGTCACCATCCGGAAGTAGCTCTGCTTACAAGCGCTCATTATCCACTGATGAAGTCAGCATGACGAGGACACAGGAAATTTACGCTACACTGACTCCTACATCCTTAAAGTTTAAGGGTTTGGGTCCGGTCCTGCACAAATTGTCTAGAATGGATCTAAATATGGGTGATAAGGACAGATGCATAGATGACGGGGACGGGCTGGATTCAAAAGAGAAAGGCTTAAAGAAACATAAGATTTCATCGTCCATTAAAAAGTTCCTCAGATTTGGCTCAAAAGATGGGAGTGGAGAGACAAGTGGAAACAAGTATGATTTTGGAAACTGCCAAACCAAGACTGAAACCAATGGATCAAGCCAAATGATTACCACTCGTATTACTGAAGAAGGAATGACCGAACAATGTTCTAGTAGGACGCCTACTCCAACCAAAGCTGCTCCTGCATTAACAGCTAATCAACTAAAAATGGCAGACAGGAAACCTTATGGAACTGTAGCTGCTCGGCCACCCCCACCTCCTCCCCCTCGGGTGCATTCATTGGACTTGTTAAATCGAGTAGGTGTAGTTCCAAATGGAACCGTGCGACCTGCAAGACCACCTCCACCAGCGCGACACAATAGAGTTGCACCAAGTTTTACAGCAGTCTTTAATAACCCCAATACAGACACTGAGAAGGCAGGTGGAACAGGGAATGATAGTAGTACATCAAATCAGAACTATTCTGACAATCCAGATCCCAACAATCCACCAAGTAAACCGAAACGCAAAGCAAGTATGAATCTGGATTGTGTCACCAATGGGATCAGTCGAGATTTAGAGTCGACGTATAACCACATTACCACATTGAATCTCGAAACGCTGAAGCTGATAGCCAGTCAAACTCCTGTAATTTAAATTAATACACAATAAACGTATTTATTGAAATAATGTCATTTCATATTCATATACTTAAATTAATGATGGCATTGTTTACCTTTTTCAGATGAAAATTAAACGGTCAGCTAATTTAAAGAGACGCAGTAGCAGTCAGCTGAAATGGTCACATTTCCACATATTGGAACCATCTAAGCCACTTGCACAGGGACATGGATTTGCATTTTATTCTGCTCTACTGGATGATGAGTCATGCGTGCTTCTTATTCAGGAAAGTGCCACAGCACCAAACTTCTCAGCGCCATTCGAGTTTCCATGTGTGGAAACATCTGCCACGTTTGAGGATTGCATTCCAGATTCATATGTCACTTGGAAGGTTTCCGAATATGTCACTATTGGAAGTAGTGTTAAAGGTTAGTAAATCCGTCTCAGACCCCATAGCTCTGGACATCTTTTTGACATTCATCTCATTAAAAAGAAAAGTGCAGATGTCAGAGCTCATTATATACGCAAGCATTAAGTATAATAAATATTCAATAACCAATTAGAAAACCCAAAACTAGTGTTTAATATTCCTGTACACATTTTCTTTTTTTGTGCAGTTTTTGTGTCTGTGATGCCAAAATATAACGTGTATTCGGTGGAACATTATATGCAAAGCCAGGTTCCGTTGCTGCACAAGTATTTTGCCCTTCTTCAGACAATGACGTATTGGGATAAAGAAGAAATGTCAAATTTGCTCGTATTAGTGCAGAGCATGGAAGAGTCTGAAAGTCATTTTATGGCCAATGCAACCACACGTGGAAATTCCTCCGACACAATTTATCAACCATCATCCCCTTCTTCAGTATTGGTCTATGTTCATCCGATTCCACATTTGCAATCCTCTTCAGGTCACATGAAAACAGCCAATGGCCGCTCAATGTCGAAATCGCAGTTGTGTATAGATTTCGAAAATTCAATGAAGCAACTTTTACTAAACAATAATGCTGAAAGTAACACCTCTTTGCTGGGAGATAACGATCGTCAAGTACTTATGAAACGTTTGTGTGATAGAAAAGCCAAAACAACACAAGATCAGTTTAGGCTGTTCCTTCAAGTAAAATTATTTGCCCCAAAACGTGACTCGGACGAACTAGATCGGATCAAAAAGCTGAGGTCAGAGAGAGCCATACAACAGTGGCTAGACAAAGAGAGAGCATTATGCATGAAAGAAGCTGTTGAGCAAACGTTACAACGTAATGTCGAATCATCTATTTCTCCATACAAAAGATCATACTTGGAATTTTTACTTACGCCTGAAAATAGTGCCAAAGCGGTGTTGGACATGCTAATTGATTTGCTAGAGTAGACACTGGGATAAATGAAATCCTACTTTTAAAATCATGTTTTTATATTTTACGATTTAAATGTTTTGTTTTGTAAGATACCACTAATGGCTTTTATATAATTTGATTTAAAAAAGGTCGTATATATATGAAATTGAAATGTAGTCATTATAGCTGCCGAAGGCATTATTGTATTAATTAAGCACAAGAAAAGTCAGCGATGAGGTTATAGTATATCTGATGAATGGTTAGTTGTAAATGTATGTATTCTTTTAAACAAAGTAAAAGTTGATAATTAGCTGTGGCTTGCATAAAGTAGTGATAAACAACGAACGAAATACGTAAAGCACTAAAATTATTACATTTGTATTACACATAAAAGTGCATTCATCTTGTATTTACGGGTGTCCAAGGAGCTTTTTTTCTCCAAGGGTGAAATCTTCACCCTTGGAGAGCTGCAAGGGAGCCGAATTTCTTTAATTTTAATGCAAATGACCCGAATCTTTCGAATTTTGGCTACTCAGAATTAAATGAAGGAAAATCTTAATCCTTCGTAATATTTCTTTGATACTTGATGCGAGTTTCATGTAATCGATAGATGTACAGACGAAACGTAAAGACAATAAGCTAAACTTAATTGAAGCTTTAGATAAATTTTGTTGCTCAGGAAATATCGTGACAAATGTTTTGAAGATATATTGAATGCAAAGGTAATTTTATCTATGAGTTCATAGTGAAATATAATGTTTTTGGAAAAATTTCATGAATGGTCATTGGTCATCATGAAAGATTCGGGTCGTTTGCATTAAAATTCAGGAAATTCGGATCCCTTGCAGCTCCACAAGGGTGAAGATTTCACCCTTGGACAAAAAAAGCTCCTTGGACACCCGTAATACAAGTTGCATTAACTTTTAGTGTAATAAACAAGTTTAGAGCTTTAGAAATACGTACTTATTTTTGGTATTAAATATAAACTATTGACGATCGCATGAACAGTTTATGAAGCAATTAAAATTTACCTTGTAAACTATTAACATAAGTAGGTAGGTACATGATTTAACTTCTCACAGGTATAGTTTTCCTCTCAACGATAACTCTTCTAGTTGTTTTACTTGCTACTGTTGACATTCATTATTTTTGGACCTATGAAGTCTTGAAAATTTTAAATAAACATAGAATTGTACCATTTTACTGCTATAATATGATTTTAGTTAACTTTTAGAGCTACTTACATCAACATATAAGTATACATAATACTTGAAAACAGATAAAAGACATTGTAATTTAAAACAAGACTATAAGATTGTAGATTGCATTATGTAAGTCGAGGTGGCAGTCAGAGAAAGTAAATTAATATGATTATATATTATATATTCTATAAGAGAATCATTTTAACAAATTTTAAATTTGTAGTATTTAAATTGTAAACGTGAACGCATTATTTGCAATAAATATTTTAAAGAAATACAATACCAAGAGATTTGTGTCTTAAATTAAATACAATTCGTTTTCGTAAATGCATACAAATTATTTATTAAGACATGAAGTCATCTTCATTTTATTTCGACACTCTATTTCACATTCATGTAAATTATATCTTCTTAAATCTGTTGCGCACCAATTACACTTGAGGAACCTATTTGTAACCAAATCAAAGACAGATCTAATTTCAAAGGGATGGCAGTTGTTAGTTAATCTTATAGCATACATACCTACTCAAGTAAGCAATCTATGCTATAATTTTTAATTTAAAACCGTCTCAGAGTATTTTTCCACAAATACATTATTATTATCCGATAGTGAAAGTTTTCACAACTAAAGTGCGCTTTGTGCAGTACGGGAGAATTGATCTGGCAGGTTTTTTGCTAATAGGACGCAAAATGAAATTTCATGATTTCATGGTTTCAAAATACGAACACCGTAGAGCATTTCCTAACCATTTTTCGTCGTATGCGGCGAGGTTATGTATCAGTGATGACTTTCCACCTTTTTTGATAAAAAGCCTCACTTTTTATTTCTCTTTCTCCCCATGAACAAGTTTGCGTTCTCTTTCATGACGCAATTATGCCAAAAAATGCTCAAGGGAGGTCGACAGTCGTTTAAGTTGTTGAAACGATGAGCGAGAAAGTATACAAAAGTGGGTGGCCTTTAAAGAGCAAAGATTAAATAAAATATACCATGAAAAGAAATAGTTTCAATGATAAAAACTGTCAACTCAGCCTGTGATTCAATTTCTTTCCTGCAAATGACAGCTGTCGTAGGGTAGAAAGAAACTGAAAACAGTTTTGCTCAGTAAATGCTCGGAAATAACAACAAACTCATTCTTTACAAACCTATTTTAATAGGATTCGCATTCAGTCTTTTATAGAAAATTTTTGCTTGTAAATACACATGGCATGGTTGATAGCATAGGGTTGATTTTACGTTTCCAGACGTTAGCTTGGACGAATGCCCATCTTCCTTCTAACCAGAAATTCTCATATCACGTTTAAGTGCCGTCGTCACAAGCCAATGTAATCTCCCACAACCACAGCGCAAACAGGCATGCCATTATTTTCGAGCTGTTAATACTACAAATTGTATACTTTTATTATTGTGTAAATATTTTATTTCCCAGATAAATCTGTCGCCAGTATTCTAAATTTAATTAAATTGACTATGGATTGTAGGTTTTTCTTTTATGTTTCAAGGGTAATTGATAATATCAACCATGTGCATTTGATATTTGATTACAATTTCTTCCTTAAATATGGTCTCTACCCGATTGCTTGCTTCAATTTAGGAAAAAAGATGGGCATGGACAGTTTGAATTTTATGTATGTACAAATGTACATGTCCGTCTACGTAGTAGGAGTTCCTGCGTATTTATTAAACCCAAGCCCTTCAAGTTTAATCCAATATTAAATCGCAGAAAGCACATGTTTTGTACGATATCAAGCATATCAATATTCCTTATAAACCCACGATCAATTCGCTTGCCCAAAATAAACTTGTGTACTTAAATGCTAGGAAATCATATAGACGCAGATTAATCGCATTAATAACGATAAAAGTTATTGCTTTGATGAGGGTTTATGGGACCCATGGGATATTTGATAGAGCATTAATAAGACTTCCGTCTATGACATATGACTGATAATAGATGAGCTCATGGAGCTTGTTGAGTTTCAAATCTCAATGTCATTGTCAATGCTATTCATTGATCGATGATTAGTCATACATTATATAAAACTTGATGCAGACATGATTTAGGCTTCTTAGATGAACGGAGATATTATGAAACTGAGTCCCGACAGTCTCGAGTTCCCGAGCAAGAATACTCTGTAGACTAAAAAGACCTTGATGTTTTCAGCCATAATGAATATTAATCTATAAAAATAAATTACTGACATTTTAAATACATATTTCATTACAAGTTTACTTTATATTCTACTGTATCAGTATTTTCGAGTAGATAAAATAAATAATTCATGGAATCAAATTACATTATAGCGTACAATATTATTAAATGTTTGCATGCAAAAAGTGTGAATGTAAAGTTGTACACTTCCTAAACTTTACTTCCAAATTCTTTATTATTATTGTCCAAAGGAATAGATCGTTTTGCCTTCAGTGGCGGAGTAGGAGGAATTGGAGTTCCATTTTTGTCATACTGAACAATCGGAGAATGGAAAAGTCCCTTAAGGTCGCTGATGAATCGTCCAATAAAGTATATGCCATACAACCGAAATAATGTTTCAAAGCAATCCGCTACAACTCGCATTTCCTTTAGAGGGCGTTCATTAATCAAATGATCGTAAAGCAGAAAAAACAGATCAGTGATGAGTGCAATAAAGAGTCCCTGTGAAAGTATGCGCCACCATTTACACTTGTCAATCATTGTTTCGGGGTCTGTTGTCATCTAAAAGTAAATAGTCCAAAAGGAAATTAAAAGTGAAACAAAAATGTTAATAAGCAAATTAAAAGAGATTTATAAACCGAACATCATTTGTAGCAGTAAGTAAAAAGAAGGCAATGACCACTTGTAGGCTTAATAAGGTGAAAATAGTCAACCAGTATATCATCGACAGCACGACACCTCAAATTGAAAACAAAATTAAAAGTCTATTTGCACTGAATCATCGTCTTATAAAATCTTCAAATCTATGAAAATATCTTGGTACTTAAACAAAAGCTTACTTTCTTCGCTATACAGTACGTAAACCACAGTTTGGTCTGTAAAATCATTTGACAGTAGACGTTTTCCAGCAAAGCCGATTAAGAAGAACGCGAGGAGCTAAAACGATTTGGAAATTCCATTCATGTACTGGAGTCTTTACAATGACAATTTGACAATACATTATATAACCACGAGAAAGCATTTCAACTTACGATATCAATTACAGCAATTGCTGTGACTGTGCGTTGTCGTGCCCATGGGTCATCCACTAACAATAATTCCATACTATTTCTTATTAGGTAAACTTGGAGAAGTCTTATCGATCAATAGCGGTGCAAACCGAATATTTATATCGTGCACATGTCCAATCTATTTATCGTGTAAACACAAATAAACATTAGCCTATTCATATGTCGTCCAATCAACTTCAATTGTTTCAGCAGCAGAACAATTATGGTACCATTGCAAAATATCGCCGATTAAATCATTTGCTATGATATAAACTTATAATAGTTAGTACTTCAATTTTTAACTGCAAGTATTCTTTTCTGGATTTAGAATTGTCACCGACACTATAAGAAGTCAAAAGTATAATTTTCAAAGTTTTTTTTGAATTGAAGGTTTAAGAAATGCTCAAATTGAAATAGAAGTAATGTCAAAGGCACTAGGCATCACTCCATTCAGACTTCACGCTAGAACACAACTGAAAAGCCAACAGTTTATATAAGCAGTTTGTAAAATATTGGGGAATCTTTCCCTTCTTTCAGCAGTCGAAAGTTTTGTGTTAACCAAACAGATTGGAACTGACTGTGATTATTAGGTACATGCATTTCAACATTTCTCAGGTTCCTTAAAATTAAAACAAGTTTCCAAACTTGTGCCAATAATGTCCCCATAATGTCCTCATAGTCATCACACAATGTATGTGCTTGAATGTACCTAGTTAATATACTGCTCTATTATTAGCGACTTTTAAAAATGATATATGAGCTCAACAAATATTATTCTCTGCAATGAAAAATGCATATACCTATATACATGTGATATGAGTAATAAGGAGGAAGATGAAAAATGCAAGAAAATATATCACGTATTAATGTTTGAAAATTCGAAAACTGTGGTATTAATAAATCGGTAAATACCGAGGTAGATAAGTGCCAGATGTAATGTAAAAACCCGGCTTCGCCGGGGTTGTT
>JAQFYG010000918.1:0-22902 GCA_034694325.1 Entomobrya corticalis
AAAAAAAACACTAAACTGTGTCTCTATTTAACCTTTTGGTATAAAAACCCAACTTACTAACTCAAGTAAGAAGACTACTCAAGAAGAGTCATCATATCCAACAAACAAAACATTTTTTTCCCTAAATACTTTATTTGGTTATAGCTAAAGCTAACAGAATGTATATTTATTTAAGTCTGAACAAGACCATTATATTTATCTTCTTAAAAACATTGTCGTACGTATCATCATCAGTTGACTGGTACACTGGTCGCTGGTTTTCATTTGGTTGGTGATGATGTAGTAGTGTTGGTAGTGGTGGTGGTGTTGGTGGTTGGTTCTCATCTCAAAAGTCTTTTTTTCTGCATTCAATTGGAAACTTTACTAAATACGATGACTGTTTGTCTACATTTTACATGTAGAGCCACATATATATATATGCTGCTGTGATTCACACAATATTATTTTCCATGGATGGGCTAGTCATAGTCTACGTAGTAGTCATCTTCATTTTCATCATCATCATCGTCGCCACCAGTTCCCCAACATGAAGAACATCAAACATTGTCTATGTACCTACTAAAATATACGACGGGCTTAATCGTGTGTTCAGTTTATGTACAAAGCAGAAATAGACGAGAGGGTGATTTTGAGTATTCACAAGTGCAAGAATGAAGCATGTTATATAAGCACAGATCCTACAATAAAGCAAAATAACTAGTCAATGCCGACTTTACATTTTACAACGAAATACTACTTCTATATAATTGTCAGCAGCGAGAGTGTTTGCAAAAGGATAAGAGCTTTAGATTTACAGAGAAAATCCTCTTTAGTTACTTTTTTTGTATAGCGAATAGAGGTGCATACATTATCATTATTAAATAGTTTTCTTCTTATATAATCCATCCAATATTATCTTCCCTTTTGTATCCTCTTCATTCTTTTCCATATTCCCAAAAAAAGTTTTGCTCACAGTAATTTTTCTTTCATTTTTCTTAGTATTTCATATGCAATCCTCCTACCATCTCCTTTTATAATTTTAACACATAGTGTTCCTACTTGTAAAAGAAATACAAGGAAAGAATATTATTGCTCTTCTCCATTCCGTACTCTTCTAAACTTGAACACAAGAAGGGAATGAATGAACGAGTGTAAAAAAATAGTTTAGCAAAAGGTCCTATATAGACATGATGTGAAGAGGAGCAGCCTATGTAACTAGTACTGGCTTTTTATACTTAAGTCAGATCAGCCACTTCGATCTGCTCATTTGCGCACGACCTCCTCACATTTTTTATACAACAGCACCACCAGAACAACCAGCAGAAGAAGAGGAGAAGAGCTGTTCAAATACATAAAGAGGAGGAAAAATATCCTTTTTCAAGAGAGCACTGGCGATTCTATATCTATCTGAAATAATCTAAAGGTATGATGGAATAGATGTCGATGATAAAAAAAGTAAAGTTGAGTTTTAAACGACAGTGTATACTGTAAAAAGGATGGGCGATGGACCAACCATGATGACGATCATCATCATCCAGTCCTATTCATTTTAAACAGTCGTGATCGTGGTGATGATGAAGTTGATATTGAAAAATATTAGTGAAGGATGATCACATCATTGTCATTATATTATCATCATCAGCGCCGTCATGTCATAGTTGCCAGTTGCCTGAGAAGAAGGAAGAAGAGAATTCCAATGCAGAAAAACGTACTTAATATTGTGGCAATGTAATTTTTGTATAAAACTTAACCACCTTTGAACGTGATTATCATATAAAAAGCTTAATATAAAAAGGAACACTTATGAGTAGCTAACTTGTATACTATGCGGCGTTTATATGGATTTAATCCTTGCTGTTATGCAATACTTTTGCTGTTTAGCTAAAAACAACAATGACAATTGACTGTTTGAGTGGCGCACAATAGCTAGTAAAATATACATAAATAAAATAAATGTTTCAAGGGGAGCTTTATTAACCTTTACAAAAGAAAGGATATAGCAGTTTTTGCATTGAAAAATATGCAATAATAGATATATCATATCTACACGATTGGTCATTTCTCTTTGTACACCTTTTTAAACAGATAACATAATATGCTAAAATAATGTTCTTCTACATCTGCTAATATTGAATGTATGCATTGTTGAACCATTTTTATGCATGAACAATTATATGTGCTATCCACAAGCTTGGATTTGACACGGCATTGAATTTTGCTTTCTGATAAGCGGTTTTTAGCTTAAATTATCGTTTCGATTCAGTACTTTTCGTAGGAACGAACGTGACGAGAAGAAAACCTTTCTTTTCTAGAGAGAGGACTTTAAAGAATGAAAAAAAATGCTGATTTTGCTGTAATGATGAATGACCAAATTTGGCGTGCAAGATTTATTGGAGTTTGCCAGGAGGTGAACCAAACCTAAAAAAAGTAGTAAAAAGATTGGCTGTTTGTGTAAAGGTTAAAGATACGACAGGATTTAGGCTCCATGAGGTTTTTGACTTTTTTGTTTCAATATGGAAAACTGCATTATATTAAGCCATTATGAAAACGAGGAGAGAAGCGGTGGGAGAAATGCATTAAAGGATTCACCTCTATTGAAAGTATGCATTCATATGCAAACATCTATGATAAAAATTGAGATTGACAACGACAAGGTGTCTCAAATGATAAAGGAAATTGAATAAAATGCATAATAAATCTATTTTGAAAGCAGGATTTGTTTTTTGTACGGGTGGAGTTTGGAGTATGTATTTTATTTTGTATTTTTCATCTTCTACGACAATTCATTTTGCCATCATCAAGTTTAAACATTTCTACATACAACAATAATACACAGATATTTTTAACAAACACTTTACAATTGCACATCCTCAAAAAATTCCTTTCTTTGAATCTATACAGAAAATACATCATTCCATAATAATATGGTGTAAAAATGACAAAAAAATATGATGAAATAAGAAAATGAGTCATCAGCACTCTTTGTGTTGGTTTTCGGGTCGCCGGTATAATAAACTACCATTCTTTCTACTTCTTTCGTCATCTTTTATAGCTCGTTCGTTGTTTATAGCTAACAAGTTTATCATTTTCAATACAACCACATTATATACTAATTACTACGCTATAAAGCTATTTACTATACCATTATACACGACAGGAATCATGATTCGTTTGTATTTTACGTATTTATCTGGAGGAGCACCATATAATAATATAATATTTAACTATTTTAAGAAGAAAACCACATAAAATACACTTTTAAATTGTTATTACATATGCCTACATGTTATGTAATATGGAGAGAGTATATGGTTGACAATTTTATAGAGATTTTCATTAAATTTAGTTCATTGCGTTCTCCTTCTAATGCAGTATCATGCTTTTAAACCTACTAATTCTCATGTTGTTCTCTAAATTACACATTAAAGTGGATAATCTAGCTACTTTATTGAATACACGTATTTCAAATTTCAATAAGTTTTCATGTACTGTCCAGTCCAATTTATCTGACAGTAAAAGTAAAGTGTTTCATGGCATTTTATTGATTTTTAAAGGTTCTGGAGGTATACGAATAATTAATCGTTTTTTGTCACTCAGAATCTAATCATGAGACCTTCTACATTCCCACTAGTCCCACTACATAGTATTCATCAAAATACACGGAAAATAATTTTCCAATTTCTCATCCACATGCATATATACCTGCATTATTAATCCTTTTTTAAAAATCAAAATAGACTTTTGTGGTTATAAATTAATTATTGAAATGTTTCATAAAATACAGTCAGTAAAATCTTTTGTGTAGGAGGAAGTGGTTTTTATACACGTGTCAACGAATTTTGTGGTAATTATAGAGGCAATAGAATACGTAGATTTGAGGTTTTTCATTAAAATATCAGTCTTACATACGCATAATCTAGTTTAAAATCAAGAAGCGGGTCAGTTCATTATTACGATTTTTGCGTTCTTGTACCCCTGTTATGTGTCCATCATATTTTCTATGTGCAATAAAATCATTTGAAAAAAAATAGTTAAAAATTGGAAATGGACTGTTTAAAATAAATTGTGTCATTTTGTGACAAATATCTAGGTAAACAATATATTAACTTTCTCCGGACATTGTTACTTTCTTACGGTTTGCATTCAGTACTCAGTACCAGATGTCGACAAACTTGTGATATGTCTGCCCAATAATATATTAGAGTGAAATATAACTTTGTAATGAACTTTTGATTGAATCATTACATATCGAACAAAGTACATGCCTACCGAGTACAAACATTTTACAGGTTTTTAATACAGTTTTTACGGTGACACTGAATATTTACACTAATATATTATTAATTAGTATTAATGAGCTGCATCCTATTTAGCTCTTTACACAACATCGCCGCTTAATTGGAAGTTACCTAATTAGTTTCTTTTTTGTTTCGACTATTTTACACGTATTCACGTTTTTGTATTTAGGAGATCCGTAATATAGTTTACACATTTATGACGTAGAGGTAAAATAAGGAGCATACTTTTTGGTTAAAATTTAAAAAAGAAAGAGTCCAAACGGAAGAATCTTTTTAAAAAATTAAAATATCTACAAAAAGATATGTTATGGTAAAAATACTGAAAACATTGCAGAAGACTGAGTTTTTTGGGATAAAAGTCGTTGTAAAGCAAGAAGGTAAATAAAAAATGGGAAGGAAGAAGGATGAGGGTAGATATTTTTTAAGCTCTAGCAGTAGTATTATTAGAAGACGGTGCTGGTGGAGGTGGAGGGTTGCTTTCAGAAACGCTTGACTCAGAGGATGATGACAGTGACGGTGCTCTACCCACAGGACTATTGGGCGTTGTACTCAGGGACAACGTGGAGCTGGACGAGCTCCAACCACCTCCCCTTCTTCCGTTGGCATCGTCGTCACTCCCATCCATAATGTGAAACTGGAGACTATAACGTGGATTCTGATTTTGTGCAATGCGCATTAATTCCTCTTCTGTGTAACAAGTGGTGGGTCCTGAATTTCCACTACTTCCATGAACTACGACTCGAGGGTAGAGATGACTTCCTCCAGAGATACTGGCACCCCCGTCAAGGAACCTCCGTGGGGGCAGAGTGAGACTGTGTCGGTGATGATCATAGTGTGCAGACCGAGGATTGGGGTGGAGAGAATAGATAGCGTCTTCATAGGTAGGTGGTGCAGGTCCGTGTTGGGGTGGACCTATCCTAAATGGATGAGGTCCACACGAGGAAGAGGTGGTGGAGTCGACTGTGTCAGTCTCTAGACGACTAGGACCTGGTTGGGGTTCTCCGGGGTTGGAGGAAGGGGCTGGGGGAGGGGGTGTTTGATGCTTATCTTTGGTTTTTGAACTTTTACTTTTTGATGACTTTGACTTTTTTAAAGCTGGAGTTTTGCTTGTAGTAGTGCATTCTCTTCCAGAATTTTGTTGACTTTCACCATCGCGAGAGGATGATGATCTGTTGGCATCGTGAGAGGAGGATGAGGGCGGAGGAGCGGAGGTGGAAGATGCTGATGGAGTTGTGGTAACTGCGGTACTTGTGGGAGTGCATGTTGTGCTGCCTCTCGACATCTGTGCATGTGTAAATGCAATGGCATCGGCTAGCCGTTGGCGTGCCATAGGTAGAGCCAATGTGCTACGAACGAACCCTGGAGGGACTGACACAGGGGGAGGGACGATGATGGGTAAATCACTCAGGATAGTGGTAGCGGTGCCATTTTGGTTATGGCTATTGTTGTGATGGTTGTTATTGTTGTGGAGGAATGGCGGCATTGCAATGGTTGTAGTAGTACTTGTGACGTTATTCCCTCCTATAGATGTTGTTGCCATCATTGCTTCTTCGTACGGGGGTGGAGCTTCCCCTCTTGGGGGGAAGTAGGAAGACGGAGGTTTCCACCATGCTAGATACTGAGGTGGATATAAATGCGGAGAGTTCATACGATGCTCAAAAAAGTCGTTGGAAAAGTCCAGACTTCTTGTGTCATCGCATTCGTCGCACATTTGGGTGGAACGTCGTGCCCTCGCAGAATTTAGTCGACCTAATTCCACAAAGAAATAAAAAAAATTACATTACAAAATTGTAAAACAACTTTTATGCATTTTTGCCTCTTTTCATTGGTTTTATTATTTGCTCTTTTATTTATTTTCATTGCTTACCCCTACCTTGAATATGACGCTGTCGCAGTCGATGAATCAAAAAGAATAGGAGAGATAACGAAAGCATTGCTGTGACTGCGGCAATCACAACTTTTGGAACAAAATTTGCAATTTCCACCGGTCGACTTAGGTACGGACCACCATGCCTTGGACCATCATTATTCAGGGAATCGTCCAAACAAATAAAGTCACAACAAGAAGTTCCTACTCTGAATGACTTGCAGTCCTAATAAGATCAAATTCAAACAACAATTGTTTGACAAAAACTTGTAAGAACTACAACCACACATCAACACACAAATATTTTCCAAAGCCGAAAAAAATGTCTCGACAAACATACCTGTGGCGGTGAACAAAGTACAGCTTTACACCACTTTGGCTCCCCATCGTCACACGCACACAACGTGCACTCATCAGGTCCCGGAACAAAGTGGACACCATGAGGAATCAGTCTTTGGTGCAAATCCGTACAATGTTTTCCCAAAGCTGGTCGGTGGCCCCCTCCAGTCGCTCCTCCCCCACTATCCAATCCACTCCCTCCCCCAACCGCTCCGAATCCATGAAAAATCGTATGGGTCACATTATCCATCACCGTCGGTGACGTAAAAACTCCCATCGACATGTTTTCTCTCTTAGTTTTAATATTTTGCAACTTTGCATTCAAGCTAAAGAACATTATTTTTTTAAATTCTTCGCAACCATTTTCACTAAATTTAATAAAACTCCGTCCTCCTAACTTCCTGTCTCACTTTTCATAAAACATTTACATTATCTTATGATGCAAACTAAACTAAACCGATGTGAGATTTTCTCAATTTAACACTTGTTCAATTAAGTATTATGCATTTTAACAAAACATTATGTAAACACCCATTTTGCTCACACAGTTTTACTTCACATTTTCTTAAATAACTTTAACAATGTAACGAATACACTCCTTTCATTCAACTCAACAAAGTAATACTTCCGTCCGGTCTTTCCTGATAATTTATTTATCGCGTAAGCAAACAATCATAAATCGCCTTGTCACGTCATTTCTGATTACATTTTTTACACATTTGCGCAGTCCCTTAAGTACAATACCCCGTTATTAAACCATTGCGCTTCACTATACACAAACGTCACAAAACAAAACGGTTAGAAAACTAGTTTTTTTATTGTCAACCGACTCTCTTCTTTCTTTTCTTGGTTCACACAACACAAAAGTGAACATGTCATTTTAACTTGAAATCACTGTTTTTCTGCGTGTTGTACACACACAAGTTAATTTCCTCACAGCATGTCTTTCACAAACCATGGGAAAATAATCATTTTTTATTGTCAGTCGATCAGTCAAAGAGACTTAAGAGCTGCAGAACAACTTTTTTGAAATATTCCTTCACCTTCCCTTTGGCTGTCTATACTGCTGCGTGGGAGTATTACTGCAAAATGAGATAAGTTTAAATGAGTTTCAAAAATTCCCTTTTCAAATGAATGAGGATTATTTTGCAAATAATAAAATTATATTTTAAATTAAATAGATTTTAGCATTTCAAAAAGCAAAGCATGCCTTGTGACTACGTCGGCGTCGGTGCGTTTAATGCAGATAGAAAGTAGAAAGTATATCTTTTTAAAGGATCGCTATATTATGCAGTGATTTATGTATTTAATATAAATATATATTAAATCTTTGTTAATAAAACAGTAGCCCTTGTTTAAAATTTTAATAATGTAGGTTTATAATGTGGTTTAGCACTGTTTTTCAGAGATATCAATTTTTCAGCCTAATATACTATGGTCGACTAATGATCCCAACAAAATCCACATGCACATTAACGAAATAATATGAATCGAATTTAAAAGCAATCGCAATCGCAGCGTATTCTCATTCATGCAACCGTGAAGAGATTTATTCCGATGATAACGCAGTACAAACATACACACACACACAAAATATCTGATTTTTCCTACATTTTTCTCTTGTTTTGTTCTGCTATCACGGTTGTGATCTTGATGAAACCATTTTACTTTTTATTTTTATTGAGGAACAATGATAATCATGATGACTCGAGGAGATTTTGAGATCACTTTTACTATTGAATGGACTGACGATGCATGTTTTTGCGTATGTAAACGCTATTCTGTTACTAGCTGCTAGTTAGAGTGAATTTACCATTATTTCTTTTGTATTTTTCAAAATACACATATATTTTCCTCAATGAGTAATCAATTTTCGCCTGTGTATTTTTATTAATACTCAACTAATTAACTTTCAACCTTGTTTTTTCCCTTTCGTTGATGAAATGATGAACTAAAATTTTAAGCTAGAGAGACCAAACAACCTTCGATTTTTAAACCCAATTCTGTTCATTTCACCTATTCATATGCCTATGATTATTTTATAAGCCTCACATTATAGCATTCAACCTTTCAACAATTAAACTTGAAATTTGTTATTTCTTACGGCAATGCTATTATTTACTCTCTTGTAATTAGATAAACAAGGCTGAGAATCTTCCTTGATTCTGATGATAATAATGAGGATAATTATCCATCCATCCTCATCATGATGATCCTTCTTTTTCGTCTAAAGAAGATGATAGATTTATTCGCAAGATTAGATTTGCTCGTTTTGTTTTTATTTGCATATTAGCTATTATCTTTATTTTGATAAAAAATTTCCACTGCTTCACGTTTAACACTAAGGGAATGTGAATGTCACGTAACTTTAATAACAACAATAACCCGTATGTCTTTCATATTTTGATTTTGACTATATAAATTACTATTTATGTATGTTTGTGGAACTTGAACAAAACACACAGCCAAAAATAGATTGTGTCAAGTGATATTAATTACATTTTATTGCATGTGTTATATTTTTGTTTGTGTTTATGTTACATGCAGACCCGTACTAGTAACAACAAAAATAATAGCACGAGAACTTCATCGTGCTTTCATTTTTTAATGATCTGCACTGGTCATAATATGAAATGAATTTTATTATTACATGCAATGTTGAATATAACCCTTTTTACTTCTGCTTAAAAAACTAAAAATATAGCACTACATACTATAATAATATTTTAATGTGTTCATGAAGCCCCTTGCCTTGTTCACGTTGATGAGATTATGAAGGAAATTCCACAGTTGTTGCTGTTGTCGTCGTCGTCAATAAAAAGTGAATTTAAACTCATCACGGCATATTTTGATATAACATAATAATAATATGCAGTTCTGGTGAATATAAGCTTGCCTGTGAACTTTTTTATGATATAACAATGTATTTATGTATGTATCCCTATAAAAATTGTGAGTACCCACGTATTAGTAGAGCAATGAAGCAACACAAATTTACATTCTCAGCCACCACAGTTTTTTATAATAGCTATATGGACTATGGACAAACTATATCATTATCCTTGTTTTTTAACATGAAAACAAAATCAAAAGGGATAAGTAAGTACGTATGGACTAGAGAGAGATTGGATTATTGTACTATGGATCTACCGATATCTTATATAAACCTGCCCATGCACTTATGTATAACACGCACTATAACAATAGAAATGGATATCTATGTAAAAATCCTATGTACTTTCAAAGGACAAAAGTACACAAAATTGCTATGCAGTAGTAGTGCAGGTTAGAGGAGAGATGCAGAAACTTATGTTATGTGTTTTGGTGTTAAAGCTGAATGTTTTGAGTTGATAAGTATAATGTGAGAATGGAAAAAAATGGTGTCGGATCTCGGCTGCATTACAGAGAGATATGCCTATATAAGTTTACAAAGCTTTTTACAAAGTGATATGGTTATGCTTGATGTTGTTGTAGGTTTGCTTCATGTGGAGAGACGATGAAAATGAAAGAGAGCAGCAGGAGAAGGAGAATCAGGCCCAAAAATCATGATAAAGTTGAATTGTTGAAGATACTCAAGGATTTTAGCTGTGCGGATGGCTCTATAAGTTTGATATAAGTATAAATTCATAAAGTATATTTTAGATGTGAATGCGGCACAAAGAGTCAACGCTGTTTCAAAAGCGTTGTCGCGATTACCGTCACAAGGAATTCGTAGAATGCAAAAATCTCATATATATTTCTATGCAATTTTGTCATATATCATATTATTGTGGTAGTAGTTCTTATAAAGATGAAAGTACGTCATTCTCATGAAATGGAGAAGAGAAAAATAATAGGACATGGAATATGTCTTGAGAGAGGAAGACAAGTCCCACACATACACGAAGAGAAAGGTCGAATGTGATGGAGAAAAAATGTTCCATGGAAAATACACTGGAGAAAGTGGAGTAGTAGTCGAGTGAGTGGAGAGAGAAAAGAAAATCTCTGCGTCCCTGGATGATAATATGATAGCTGCTTCTTCTCTCTTTTGACTGAATTGGATGAAAAAAAAAGTGGAAGTTGGATGTGGAGTGAAGGACACGCAGCATGACGGTTCTGTATATATGGCTGTTTTGTTGTACGGTTTGGTATAATGATTTTCTCGGGAGATTCTATGCTCGTGCATGTTTCCTTCATGCAAATTTTGTCCTTGGGTTGTCCCTTGAGATATTTGGCTTGTCTTGTGTGTCCATGTATGCTTACGAATAACGCGACATCCTTTTTACTGGTTGTTGTAGAATATTTTAATAATATTATAGCAGTTCATATGAAAAAAAATTGGAATATATTTATCTGAAAAGATGAAAAGGTACGATGCTTTGATCTGTTTTGTAAATTTATTTCAATTTTTATATTTTTGATTAAAAATATGACCTCCAAAATGACGTCAATGACAATGATCAGTTTTAAAGGTTTATTTGTTTTTTATTGAAATCTTTTAGAGAATAGACCGAACTTGAAATATTTCAGACAATGGGGTATACGGGTATACCTATATATAAACGTCCATGATCATGTCGACACATCTTTAAATAATGTATCATTTTAAATTATATAATTATATTCACACATGCATACTAAATGATACACATTTTTTTACTTTGACTGCCAGACATGACTTTTATTTTGCAATAAAAACTATAATGGACCGTAATAAAACCTCTTTCTACTTTACTTTGAGTGTTTTCCTACTCATCATCCTCCTATTTATTTTTCCCTTGGGATATTGCAAAGCCCCAAAGTGTTCCGCTATTTCAATACCAGCCTTGCCCGCATCCGCTGTCGAGGAAAACAAGCAACTAACCCGTCAAATCAACAGAAACGCAAAATTATGGCAACTGGGTATAGTTCCATCTACTCCCAATGAAGCACATCACACCACAAATCTCTCTCTGGCTCTCTTGGATCTCGCCACTCAAATTGTGAAAAGTGCATGTCCCAACCACTTCATTCCCCACAGGGATCTGATTGACGGTGCTCTAAACATATTTATATTTCTTCATGAAAATACTGGGGACACACGATACTTTGGAGATCCTGTCACTCCACCCATGTATCAAAGGATAGCTACAGCATTGATGAATTGTCATGAAACAGCTTTTCCTAAAGACTATTATTTCTCTAGCGGGGATGACAATAAAGAATGTCCATCAACAGCAACAGTTATTCGTCAGGTGTGTCGGGTGAATAAAGACTATGATTTGGACATGAAAAAATGTAAGAAGTTGAAACTGAGACATGATAGACGTGAGGGATCGGAGTGCTTCCAAAATACGAATTTGATTATAGATGTTGTCTGGTTGATTGTGGACGTTGTGCATATGGCGTGTTTCAAGGAATTTCAGTATAGGGATGATGTTTCAGCGTTTCATATGTGGGAACAGGCACTTGAAGGACTTTTTACGAGAAAAATTAGGAAATATTGGTAAACAATTTAAAAATAAATAAACAATGAGCTTTAAAAAGATGTCTTCAGATATTACTTGAATAACTTTATATTTTTAAAGGTATCAGGCTCCATTGGCTATTGAAATGTACCAAACAATTCTCCACCCAAATATTCGCCAGCAGATTTTCAATTTGGAAATGTGCGTAGAAGGAATAAGCCATTTGGTACCTAGCAAGTTGCCTCGCCTGCAGCGACCAACGTATCCACTCATGATTTACGGTAAACGCAGAAGGAAGAGGAGCCACAAAGACTGAGAATGAAAATTTAAAAAGTTTAGAGTTTAGCATATAAAAAAACTTGTTTGCGATCTTTAAAATTATAGATTTTTTATTTGATACATCTCAAATAGCAGTTGCGTGTTTTAAAAATATTTCTAAATAATTATTGATTATTATTGATAATATATAAATTAAAATAAATTATACCAATGCATATTATTATAAATAAAAAATAAATTACACTGTCATTTATTTAATCGCGAAATATATATATTAGCTGTTAAGTATATGATAAATGATATTTTATGATGAGATTGGCCTATGAAGATGTATATAAAGTGCACATAAATAAATAAATAATATATGTTCCCGATCGAAATCTCGATCCTGTTTTGTTTGAAATTTAAAAATATTGCATGTGTTTATAATATTTCATGCAGAAAGAGAGGCTTCAATGTTGTGCTAAAGAAAAAATTATTATTTGCAACGGGAAACAGAAAAGGTTAAGAAAACAAGAAGACACTTAAACTCGGACACACATAGTAAAATAACTTGTTACAAAATTAATGATAAAAAAGCAACTAAAATAAAATATAAAAACTCGTATTCATATATATTTTATGCTTTAAAATATGGGCAATTAAAACTAAAATCAAACGAAATTATATATGGCTTGTTTAAAAAACTGTTTAAAAACGTTATTAGTTTTTATCATGGTCTTTTAATGGGAAACATGGATCGTTTTTTTCTCGGTTGTGCCCCAACTGCTCCATGATTATGTTCATGGTAAAAGCCTTGTTTATAGAAAAAATGCATGTCATCTACCCCGTGAACGTCTGGACCATCCACCAATTGGTCAAGAAGCATCTTTCTTGGAGATCTGATTCTATCTGATGTTCTGGATTTCGCTGCTGATGCTGAAGATGGATTTGCATTGGGCTCTTGTCCGGCAGCGTTTAGCATCATTAGTTCGTATTCATTGAGATAGCACCTGCAAACGCAGCATGAAGGGAAGCGAAACCAATCGGAAAAGATGCCACGACACTCATTGGTTGGATCGAAGGCTAACAATCTGTGAAGTCGATATTGCTGTTCACATCTACAAAAATAATTAAGAAACAATACAGTTTAGAGTAAAAGCTTCCTACAGTTGAATTAAAATTGTACTTTCAGCTCATTGTAAAATACCTGCAGCCCTGTCTGCAGAACATTTGCTTATTTTCGTGATTACATCGCTCCCAATGTATATACTGCTCGAATGGGTAGAGATTTAAAAGTGCAAGGATTTCTCCTCGTGTGTTATTGGCCCAGTATGGAGCAACGACTTCCTCTTTAACTGGACAAGCATTTCTGTAATGAACAGTTTAAAAAATTATATTTAATAATGCAATACTTTAAAAATACAATCTATATAACCAGTTCAAAATTTGAGTTTACTTACACTGCTTTTAATTTCCCTTGCTGTTGTTGCTGAGGAGGGGGATATGTATCAGCTCCTCCAACAGTAGCACTTGGAAGACCACCTCCTCCACTACTTCCGCCAGCCGCAGGTCTCCTATTCTTTCCGACGTCATCAAAGTATACGATATGATTCTTATCAAGATTCAAAAAATCATGGGTTTCATCAGACCCAATACTCCCAGTAGCTCCACCAAGACTATCTAGTAATCCATCATTTAACTGCTGAATCTGATCAGATGCGACTCCCAACTGGTTTAATTGCTCAGACCCAACTTCCATTCCCCCAATTTGATCATTTGAACTTGTCGAAAGCATTTCCTCTGTTGTCGTTATAGTTGTCTCTCCATCTGGAGCAGTGTCCTCCTTTTCCGTTTCAGTGATATCTAATCCAGTGGCAGTTGACTGGGTGGCATCCTCAGTGACCAGTTCCTCCATCAATCCATTTCTACCCATGTTTGTGGAGGCCGTCATACCTGGCGTAGATGCTGTATCAGTTTCCCCCACAGTTGTTGTAGTAGCATTTAGAAGATCTACCCCTGCAGTAATGCTATCCACCGTTACGCCCATCAATATCTCTGTCGCATTCAACTGTTCCTCAGAAGACGTTGAATACATCACAGGTGTCGTTGTAGCAGAAGAAGTAGTACCTTGTGACGAGGTGTCAACTATCGGTACCACAGAGGAAGTGGACAATGTTCTCGGTGTAGAACGTGCGATATGATCCCTCAAAAGAATCTGGTCTTCTGGTGGGGTATCGCTTAAAATACGAGGTAAACTTTCGTCAAGTACCTCGGTCAAAATACTATTTCTCCTGTGATCTTCCGGAATTGGAGGTGGTCGCGAAGGTCCATGTCTTTCCTCCTCTTCTTCATCATCCATATCATCTTCGAATTCCATTCGAAGGAGACTCAACTGTCTCACCTCGCCATACATTCGACGCATTAAGCCTTGGTTTTCAAAGACGAAACGTCGTACAGCATGCCTGAAAAATAAATTGAAAGTTCTTAAAAATAACTGATATATTTTTTCAATTTCAATATCAGTGGCACTGGCACTACCACGTGCATTTTGGCAAATGGCAAGGTGGTAAAACGTCCCTTTCTAAAAAAGGACAAGGATGTATTTTATTTAAGCAAGTGAAACTTTTTTCGTGACCTAATATCAAGATCAATGAAAAATGAGGATGTAACATGACGAAGCTCTAGCATGCATACGCACTTCTGCTAGTCAACCACTTTCATTCTTTTTTTCATTTTCAATTTCAACTTATGACGACGGCAAGGAAAAAAAAACCAGAGATGAAGTTGCATTTCATTGTCCCTTTCTAATAACAACACATTTTGAAAATTAAACTTTTAAAAATAAAAGTCAAGTGTTTTGTGCACGATGCAAAAATGTGCATTGTGTTATCTTTACGCATCTTTTAAATGTTTTCTTTGTTGAGCTACCTTGTGCCGCTGTTTTCTTGGCAAGTTCATTGAGAAAAAGTACTTATTACATATCTCACGGCATGGCATAAAAATGCATGCAACCGTTTTTACTTTTTAAAGTGCAGTTTCATATAATGGTTTTATTATAACGAATGTGACTCAACGACTTAAAGGGGAAAATATTAATATATTATTATTATAGTTTCTTCGTATGCACACTAAAAACGTTTAAAGTTTAAACATCTTTCAAGAGAGACGTAACCAAAAATGCAGCCCACGGCCCACAGTCAATAAACATAATTTAAGCATTAGAGTGTGCATAAAATGCAATGCAGGTATTGAGGACAAGTTGAAAAAAGGAGATAATTGTGAACAGATGAAATCGAAAATGGGTATTCATTTTTCGAAAACTATTATCTCAACAAGCCTATAACCCATTACGATATTGAAGAAAACTGAAGAAGAATTTAAAATACTAGAATGTGCATGAAATAACTATTACGACAATATACTATTCTTAACTTTCTGGAATTTCACGTTAAAATACTATGTAATCATTACAAAAATAGTTTCGCTTTAATTTTCTATAATCAGATCTACCACCTAGACAATTTTGAATATGTATTTTGAACAGACAATAAAAAATGCTATTCATGAAACCGTAGCTTGACAAATGAACATGATACGTTGCATCCCTGACTTACAGTTTGCAAAACACTAGCCTATAAAAACAATCTAGGTAAAAGCTTTGAAAAAATGTAGGTTTCACCTTCCGCCGACCGATCTCATTCCCTGCTTCCATTTCTGTTTGTGCCTTGCACAGTCGGCATACACTGTAACAATCAGTCTAGACTTTTTTATTGCTATTCACCACTATCATTTTTACCATCCCTTTTCCGTCTTGAAAATGTGTTTTTTCTAATTATTTTTTACATCAAATTAATGTTGTTATAAATAGTTGTTGTTAACTTTTAATTCTTACCAGGGATATTTATCTCCAGGTAGGTTACACCAAGCACTCTTTTTATCCCCCATTTCACAAGGAATGTCCAACTGCTTGATAGCCAGGTATTTTGCAGCTCTCGAACTTTTTGTTGGTCTCGAACATGTCATGATCATGTCTTGAATATCCTCTGTAAAATCTGGCTGTTGCTGTTGTGAAGAAGCTTGTGAGTAAAACTCATTCCTTCCTCCTTCCCTCTGATAAAATCCTCCATGAGGAGTCAAGTCTATCGCAGATACTCCTTCCGGTGAAATCACAACGATCACTATATTTATCACAAATAACCACTGGATCATGGAAATAATCATAATAACTAGATATGGACATGTCCCATCTCGATTCTTTTGTCGCTGACTCGACGATTGCTGATTACTACACAAGTTGTTATCGTCATGATTTCTATTGCTTTTGTAATCCTCCGTATCACGTATTCTCCCATTGTCACTGTTTTCACTTCCTTCTCCACTGCCACACCTTTGACAACTCTTGTCATCGTCGTCGCCTCCACTGTCGCCTCCCATTTTGACTCCACTCTTTCCACAATGTGCTTCACCTTCTCCAGCCGTTGTAGATACAACACTATTCACAAATGTAAACACGGTCATTGTTGTACTGACACATTTATCAAAACCGTAATCTCATTATAATCTTATCGATTTGCATATCAGTTCACTAGAAACACCACCGGAGTAACGTTAGATCAGCGTCATCATCAAATACATGCAAGATATTTTCAGTCAGACTGGCACCAACCACCAATCACGTCGTCGTCGTCGTTGGGTCCTTCTCATTCATGGAGTCGTTATTATTGTTATTGTTGATCATTGTTCATCCCATCATGCATGATCACCATAATAATTTTCAGTCGAAGATGTTTTCCACTGTCTGTTTTGCATGCTACTTGGTATGAATTTCTCTGACGCTGATTTCGTGTCTCTTCACTTTTTTCGAGAGCACCAGGCCAGGACAGAACGTTATTCTTCTACACTGCCACAGTATATACTGTAGAATCCAAGCACACACTACACAGCCAACACAACGACGACGGTTGATAGATGGGATGATGATGATGATAAGAGCGAAAAAGCACACAAACGGCTAATATCCCATGAATACTTTGACTGATTCGAATTTGTTGCTGTGAAAGATAGATAAGAGCTCTGCTACTAAAACAAATTACAATATCAAGAAGAAATAGAGAGAGAAGTGACTTGATTTTACTTGACTTCGACAACATGAAAGTCTTGAATCGTCATCGTTTGGTAGTTTGAACGCATCATGCAAAAAGTAAAGGGTTTGTGGTTGGCATTGGCACTATAGTCGCTGGTTGTTGTCGTCGTCGTCGTAAGTAACAGTTACTACTACTTATTTACTCACTCGCACACCAAAACACACTTGATCATTACACAGGTATGCGATATATTGTATTCATCGGCAGAACCGCATGCAGCGCTTATATGTTTTTCAGCCGCACAAGCAGATGAAGAAGAACATCAAGAAAGAGTGAATCAGCGATTCGCTGTGATAATGATAGCAACGCTGAAGATGATTTTTCTGATTGTTGTTATTGGACATTCATATTGTTGTGGTATATCTATCTTCTGTTGAGGCACATTCTTTGTTGTCTTCTCATCAGCATCTCATCTTATTTCTGAATTCTCTTTTCTCTCTGGTCTCTGGTGTTATAGTCGTCAGCAGTTTGATGATCAACAGCAGCAGTCTTTCTGTATCATCATCAAAAGGTATGTTGGTATGTATAATTTTTTTTGAGATGATGAATATTTGGATTGGATTATTGGATTGGAACTAGTTTCTCCTCTTTTGTTTCAATATTCATCATATAATATTCATTCCTTCCTTTGGCATTTTCTCATTTTGCATGTCATATTCTTCATACCATGCATGCCATACTAGTACAGTATCACCCCACCTGAACAAGCTGCGTCAACAAAACATGCCAAAAAATATTTGATCTTATGAATATGAAGTAAAGAAGATGAAGCTTGATGGTCATCAAAAGCTTAAAAATTGAAAATGATTTTTGTAGAAGAAGATGAGGGCGATTTTTCTTGATCGGTACTTACTGGTTGATGTTGCAGTTCTTGTTGACTTTTGATATTGCGGTTTTTTAATATCGCTTCTGCCCGTTCTTCAGGTGCTGCTCCTCCTCTGCTCTGTGGTAGCAGCGGTGGGGCTTTGGCACTTTTGGAGAATAATTGTAATGGCAAAATATTTTGACGATGATGATGGTAATATTTTGGCAAGAAAACAAAAATTCTATGAAAAATGAGGAAGGAACAAGACTAATGTTCATGTAATAATAGTCACTCGTCACGTCATTCACGTCAAAAGTGAGTATTAAACAACGAATGATGGGTTATGGGTACGGCAGTCAGCTTCAGCGTCAGCAGCGACCAGTGCAAATGTGTGGAGTACACTTATTTTTTAAAAATTTATTTGACGAAACATCATCATCATCACTATCATATTCTTTTGATGATGATTACAAGAATGCGGTGCGGTCGGTCGGTATTCGGTATTATTATTAATGTTCTTCTTCTGAACACCAACAAGGTGTAGTAAAAAAACGACGACTTCTTACGGTGAAGATGATGATGATGACGACAAAGAAAAAACAGCAAACAAAAAGGTTTCGTTGTTTCAAATTTAAAAAAAATAAAACAAAAACCTCTTGTTTTCACCCAGCGTCTTCTTGTCTTTTTGGGGATCGACGATGAACTATGTTCATCGAACGCAGTTCCCGAGCCCAATAAACTGGCAGGCAAAATAGAGGACTTAACGTCAACACAATCAATAAGAAAGTCAGTAGCAAAAGGAGAAGCTAGTCTAAAAGTTGCATAAAAAGAAAAGGAGGCATATGTACTCCGAAGAACACATTATGATCATTATCTCAAGATGATCGCCATCATTCGTTGCATTTGGCATCACTTTTTCTCACACAATCGTAAAATGCCTCAACAATGCACAGTGTCGTTATTTCACTGTCATGATCACCACCATCATCAAGAAGTAAACGAAAGACAGATTTTTTCGATGGAAAAACGCTACATTACAGTGTGATGGAATGCTGTATACACAAGAAAAATACATCTTCTGCATTCTCTGTCATGCAATAGCAAAATGCATTGTTACCTGCACCAAAACCACCAGCAAAAATCTATTACCCGACCATCATCATCATTATCAACCATGATCCAAGAAAACAGTAATAATGCAGAAAAATACCTTCTCTCCTCCTATTTACTATAGACATACTTTTACAAGTATCAAATCTGCATCATCTCTACAGACTTTTACCGTACAAAACAGTTGCATTGCACTTTTATTCTTATGCTACCAGCATCAGTACGAACAAAGACGGTTGTTGCATGCATTGTTGAAAATTGCATTGGAGGAATTCATCATCATTTTTCACACCATCAGCCTCATGCATGCACGCATTCCTTTAGGTACACCTTCTTCGATAATCGTCTGCCTTTCTTATGTCGTGTTCGTGTCTTATGTGTGCAGAGAGAGACGGAGAGTAAGTGTGCATAAGATGAGAGATGAGATTTGTAACAAACGACAGGTATGTATTATTATATCGGGTTTATTGGGAAATATTATGTACATACATTATCATTGGCAACATACTATTATTATATTATACCATCATACAGAGTGACAGTAAAACTCTTACATGCAACACTGCAATGTACACAGTGCACAGGTATATCATAAATGGTAATTGGGGATAGTACGTACTCTAGTCAAGTTTATGTGTGTCAGCCCAGAAAAAAAGTCCCGTTAGACCATCATCATCTCTTCTGCTTCTTTCTGCGTGAGCCTCTTCTGCTACTCTCCTCTCATTTTTTTCTTGTTCTCTCTTTCTTCAAAAAAGTTGCACCCTTACAACAACAATATAACATACCTGTTGTTGTACAAACAAATATAGCAAGTATAAGGAGATAAGTACCCTATCCAAATCCACCAGCCACCGAGCCACCACCAACCACCACACCTGGCTTTCGCCTGAAACAAGTTGAAATTACAAGTTGTTGTGTTAGCATTCAACAAACAAGACTCACAACAATCACAGCAAATTTTTCACAGCCAATAAAACAGATCATCATCTGAAGAAAAACAGGAGAAAATATTTTTTCACGAGCAGCTCTCTGGCATTCATGAAATTCCCGAATATTTACAATGTACCGGTAAATTAGCCAACGTATTTGTCTTGAATGTACACTGGCATTTTTTGAAGCCAGTTTTGCCACAAGAAACATTCTTTTGAATAAATAGAGAAAAATATTTAAAAGTTGACTCAGATTATATGAAGGAAAAATACTGACAAATAGAGACGAAGGGGACTCAATAAACCCAAAAGAAAATATTCTTCTCGTGTTCGCTATTTTCAGCGAATGCTTTGCAAATTTCAACGATTTTTACTGCACAAGTGTGACCGAAATTTCCATGTAGTAAAAAAGGTAAATAATAACAATAATCATAATTGTTCCTGATATTTTTCTAGTCTAAACTCAAGTCTCTTTTAATTAGCCATTCACCTACCAGCACCAAAGAGAAAAAATAAATAAAACAAACAATAAACATGCAGATAATTTTTTTATGTAGGTACGTGTGGATAACATGTAATCATCATTATTTCTCCTCCTCCGAGAAAGGGATGTAATAATGAAAATAATAATAGTAATAGAAAGACAGAAACAATAGTAGATATTACACCTTGAAAACAAGAAAAAAATATTGTATGAATGGTGCTATCTAAATCAAGTGCAAAAAAAGATGATATCATAATTTTAATATATTTTTGGTCTATGATGATGCGAGCATGCAAACTTGTTTTTCATTCAAAAAAAAAATACGGAGCGTAGGAGAGAAGCAAAAATCAGGCCTTCTTCTTACTTTTCTTACTTTTTCCCATGATAATAATGATAATATGATGATGGCATCAATCAGTCCAAATCTTTTGTTCATTTTCATCGCATCAAATATCGCATAAAAACATAATCATGTAACATAACACACATGAACAGATAGAGAGAGAGGAATATAAGTAGCGTAAAGTAGATTTGAAGTACAAAAGAGAAATAAAGGGTTTTGATAAAACTTGGTTTTTTATTACTTGGTCACAACTCCCAACTCTACAATTATTATTACAGGTGCTCTCAGGTGCTGATCATGATAAGCTTCTGTTTCTTACTGCTCTTGATATAAAAAATAGGGGAAAGCATGTATTATCTGCTTACATTTTGTGCGCACACGTTTTTTCTGCATTTTTATTTATCGTTTTTGCTCTGCTCACCTCTTTCTTTTCCTCGTGAACATCATCATCATCATCAAGATTACTATAAAGCTAGATGAGATGACACACATCTTTTTTTGTTCTTTAATGCTTAAAACAGATTTGAAAGCTTTTTAAGTGCAAAAACAAATAATGAGACTTGTTGAGTCAACCGCAACCTGATGATGATGTCGTGCTACTAGATTATAGGTATATATATATGCAAGATAATATGAAATGCAAATTTTCAAGTAGAAAATGCAGGGATGCAGAGAGATTTACATCAAGTCATTGTCAGTGCATTTTACTGGTTGATTGTTTCTTCGAGATGCTTGCATTTACACGAGATCGTTAATGATGATAATGATTGTTGTGCACGTTGTTGTTCTATAATGTCGTTTTTTGTTGGCACAGACCTCCCCCTATTCCACATAATTTGACAGTTTTTTTGGTGGATGAATCCCTTTTAAACATATACATAGAATGGGTTTATACCTATATGAAATGTTGAGTTTTTTAATTGATGTTAGAATACAAGATGCAAGTGGCGGTGGTGGTTGTGTGTGGGCAGAATAAGTACCAGACAAGCTGATCTTCTGGTTCAATATGTCAAAGTCAGCCGATAAGGTCAGTAGTAAAAAAAGTAAGGGATGATGAAAAAAGTAAAGTAGTGTAATGTGTCTGTAGATCTACTCGGCAAACAAAAAAAGTGATGTATTGACTCAAGAAGGTAAAAACAAAAAGTATCATCTTCCGATTTTGTTGAGTAAAAAGTAAGAAAGTGGATGAGAGTTGAAAATAAAGTAAGACATTTTGCCAATAAGGTTTAAAGTAAAGGTCGACGCTTTTCCCCAAGCAATCTGTGCAAATCATTCAATTACAATCATCATCACAGATTGATGGTCAGTGGCAATAATAATTATTGATTGACATTGTGAGGCGATGCGTGCAGAGTGCAAAGATGCAGCACGCATAAAATGCACCACAGATAAACAGGCTTTTGTACGAATATGGAATTGCTTGAGATTAAGAATGAACAAAGTTGAAAGAAAGGAAATGAGTTTATTTTGTCGACGAAGATAATGGTTTTTGAAGGCTTGAAGTTAATATGATGGATTTTCGATTTGTTTTAGCTTTTGGCTTGCTGGCGTCTTTCCCGTTTTAAGTGACCGAGCCAGTTTTACTGCCAAAATAATATAAAAAATAAGTTGGACACGAAAGTAGTCAGTTAGACAGCTTTTTAAGGGCAGTAGAAAAAATGAAGATTAAAATAATAATGAAATGGCTTTTTAAAATTATGGTGAACAGCTTGTAACGTTGTAAGAAAGGTTTATGCTGAGCTAAGAAAATAATAAGTTTATTTGTGCTAATGCATAATTTTTAGACTTTCACTTAATATTCTTTACGAGCTTTCTCATGATGCCCCCTATTTTTACCGATATTTACAACTTCCAAAATTTTAATTCAATGAAAAAATGTGCAATGCTAACTAACATTTCTGAGAAATACTGTCCATT
>JAQFYG010000919.1:0-22888 GCA_034694325.1 Entomobrya corticalis
TTGTCGCCTCCAGATGTAAAATTTTCAGCCAAGTTTTCATTTCACTTTTTCCCGCTTCCCCTTCCTTCACAATTAGTAACCGTTTCTTGATTTGGTAGATCATATTTAACGCCTTCGTTATACATTTTGCTTGAGATTCTGCAGATCCTGTAAGGGCCTTTACATAAAGGCACTCGAGAGTATCCCTCTCAGCGGAAGTTAACTGCTTATCATCCAGTCTTAATCCCTTTTCGTAAATCACATTAAGGGCGGCGAGTGCAGCGTCAGATTGATTTGGTCCAAATTTCGTGGAAATACGGTTAACAACGGTGAATACATCTTGAAGCCGGCTCTAAAATAATAAATAAAAAACTCATTAACATTTCACTGTAAAAACTACATACAAAAATTTAATTTTTAATTATTAATTACATCTAATTGAGATTGAGATGATGATGAAGTAGATGGTACTTGGTCGTCTGGAGCCGTTGCCATAGTGACCTAATAGTTAATTGACTAATTATCTTGATCATTAAAATTGTTATTAAAAATAATATATTATCCAAAAAAGGTAACAACTGATTCTATAAAAAATGTCAACAAACCATTAAAAAAAATGTAAAGCAGGCATCAAGTCAAGTGTGAAGAGAGAAGTGTGAACTTGTAAAAAAATGTAACTGCACTGGATAATGTTATCATCATCATCATCGTCCCTATCATCTCATCTCACATTTCGCGAATAAGAAAAGAACACCGAAGCAAAAATATGCGGTCGTTTTCCTAATAAATGGTGAGGCCTTTGTTCGAATATTTTTGTGGTTTTTTAAATGGGCAGGTTGAGCGAAAAAAGGTAATGCATTGTTATGGAGTGGGTCGCATATTTATTCCTGAGTCTCTGAGCTCTGAGCACCGGGCTTTGGCTTTCTTCTTATTTGTTTGGCTCGCTGCTTGCTCCTGAGTTTTTTTTTGCACAAGTTGGTATACTGGCCCGTGTAAAAAATGTTTTGTTGTGTTTCTTCCTCTGCTCTAATTTTTTTGTGATCTGTACTGTTTATGTTAAAAAATAACTGGAAAATTATACGTACTTAAATATATTGCTATTCTGCTTCATTAAAAGTTGAAACAAACAAAAAGAAAAGAAACTGTGAAATATTTTTTTGAGAGTTGATAAGAATGTATGATGTCATATCAGCAAGAAAATAGATTTTTTTTCGTGAAATAATACGATAAATAGCCAAAATTAGATATAAATCAAGCTTTTGTGGCTCTATAATTACTAATAAATAATCTTTAAAAATTAAAAATAACTAAATACTACATTTTAAAGTCATTTCAGTTAAAAAAATAAAAAAATATTTAAAATAAAAATAAGCAAAAATTATTCGCCCCCGGGTGGGTTCGAACCACCAACCTTTCGGTTAACAGCCGAACGCGCTGCCATTGCGCCACGAAGGCTTGCTTGAGATTGGAGCTTCCAATATGAAGTCTAACGACAGAGGCTACTAATCACATAGGCACTTGCCCATTGCTGCTGCTCCTCTCTCCTCTTTCACATAAACAGTTAGCGAGTTAGCTAGTTTGCTTGCTTTTGCTCAGCTCCTTTTTTCTTTTTTGCAAAAAATTTTTTTTATGGAAGTTTTTTACAACATTTTCTGGTTATTATGTATTCGCAAAAAAGTAATATCAATAAATAAATAAATGTAGAACACACATTTAGTTTAAATGCTCATTTAAATTTAATTGCGATTTCACTTTTTAGACAATGTTTTATTATAAAAATTCATGAAATTTATAGACTTGCAAGATTGCAAAGATGATGAAGCAGTTGATGTATAAAAAGAATGACATTTTTAAAGAAAAAATCATTCCAGTCTGTTCAACAGCTCAGTAAACAGTAAAGTTAACTGTATAAAAAATATTTCAAAGGACTTAATCATGAATTGTCTTTTGTTTTCTGTTTTCGGGATAGCTTTGTTGACTGGTCCTTTGGAGTCCTTTGGGTTCCCCCTGATCAGGATACTCCAAGAAGAAGATGGCACCATCAATCATCAAAGTCAAGTTCGAGATGGAGACAACCAGACTGGTCCAGTTCCAGTGTTCGAGAACAACGGAACAATTAGGGCTTTGCGGGGGAGTCATAGAGAGGGGAAGGGCAATGCAAAAGAAATTGCGGATATTATCACGAATGTTCACAGGGCTGTGTCTGATGTTCTGGGCATTTTCGTGTCAAGAGACAAGGATGGGAATATCGTTATCAATCCAAAACCGTTCAGGAGAAATGAGACAACGACGACGACCACGGAGACGCCTTCAACTTCAGCCACCACCCCCACCACCACTTCTGAAGTTACTACGCCACCTACTACCACCACCACAACCAACAGTACCACGACCACGGAACCTCCTCCAGAAACAACCACCCCCACCACTACATCAGCCCCAACCGAGACTTCACCATCAACTCTCGAACCCACGGAAACCACAGTAACGACCACTAAGGCATCAGAAGATCGTGGTCATGTTGCATCCTGGTGTTTCTGGTGTACTGGATAATCCTTCCCAAAAAATACATTTTAATTTAAAAACTATGTATATTATTATTATTTCTACTATGTATTCACATTGCAACCATCAATCAATTATTAAAATATATAAAATATTATAAACCAATAATATATTCCTTACATTGCTCAAAACTTTATTATTCACAATTCCTCATTCAATTATTAGCTAATACTTAACAAGCTTCCTAGTTGCATTCTCATAATGCCCCATAACATGTCAACGTCTCCAGTCTTTACCAACTACCACCACTTCCTCTCCACTTACAATTCCACGCATCTTCCTTGGACCACCACCACCTCAATTCCTCAACTCAACTCACCTCAACTTGAAAGCTACAACTACCATGAAGACTACTCCAAGGCCAACAAGTTACTACCATGACTTGACGACTCCTCCAAACCACCGCTGACGCAACAACTCCAACAACGACCACGACGGAGCCGACGACGATCACCACCACAGAGGCACTAACCACCTTCACAGAATCAACTACCACCTCGACCATCTCAAATCAAATCAAATTCATCCTTTTATTCATGATTATTTCACAATTACAAGCTGAAAGTGAAATGTACTAAAAACTGGATTCTTATAATGCCCCTGGGAAATGCAAAAAAAAAAAGCATATCTGTGGTTTTCTTGACAGCTAACAGCTCACTCAACTCAGACGAATCTCAATTTGCACATTTTTAACATCTCTGATGCGATATAATAGAAGAAAACAAGTTATGGGATAGTTATGTGATGCACCTAAAAATAAAAATTCTGATGGTCATTCAAGTTTTTTTGGTTGGGTAGGTCAGTTTTTACTGGCTTTGCACTATGCTTGATATACTTGCACTACATTCAAGTTTTGAAAAAGCAGTTTTCTTGCCTTGTCGTCTGCTTGAATTTTAATGATTTTTTCGAAGATATTTTTACGTTTTTGCTATAAAGAAAATATGCCAATTTTTTATTTATTATATATCGTTAAAACGGATTTTTTAACAAATATAGAAGCAATGCTAATTTATATTTATGAAAAGAATAACAAAAAATAGTGTATTTCACGGTTGTTACTCCGTTAATTTGTCAATCTCATTTTCCAACATGAAAACAAAGTCGTCCAACTCCTTCTCACTCATAATCACGGAATAAACACTCACAAAAAATCTTATCTTGTCCTTGTATCCGCAAATGGCTATCACCAAACCTTTAAAAATAAATAAAAGTTATAAATCAAAACAAAGAAATCAATTGCTTAGACATACAGTTCCTGGAATTAGAACCTTTTTTGAAATCTCAACTTTAGCTAATTACTAAATTTGAATAAATTATATGAGATGCTACCTAATTTAAGCAAATGAGCTATGTAAATCAATTTATGAAAACTTTAGAAACATCTTCGTGGAGCTTTAAAAAAAGGTTTTAATTCCAGGAACTGTATCATGGAAAATTTGGATTTGTAAATAAAAATAAACTTACCAATTGAAAAAGTGTGTACCGGGCCCACTCCCAAACTATACTCCTGGCATGGAGACTCCTCCACAAATACATCCTCTTTTTCTCCAGCAATATTGGTAATAACCACTGAGAAAGTGCCCGTTTCCTTAATAAAATTTCTCAACGGTCGTGGATATGCAGCGACTAGTTGCGTCATTAGATAAGTGCATACAGGCTCCATACTGGTTGTCCGCACATATAAAAAACATTCCTGGCACTTATTCACCCTGTCAACTTCTGAGCCAAGATTTACCGGACAATTGAAAGTACCGACGTAAACGTGATTTGTCATAAAATCTGGATGATTCGGTTTTGGAAGGGAGTACATAACCGGCAACTGTTTGCAGGTTTCACTTTGATGATATTTTTGAAAATATTTTCTTAAAGCACCTGTAACTGCTGCAGTTATAATTGCTGATGTATTCACATATCCGTATTTTCTAGACGCTGAAATTTTCAAAGTTTCCAGAGAAACTTGTTTTGTGAGTTTTACTGAAATACGGAGATTAGTTAATTTCCTTGGATTTTTTAGTCTAAATGGATGATTATTTAATTCATTTTTGAGTTTGATGGCGTGTACACCATTTTGGATTATGGCGAATGGCAAGATCAGAAGAGATTTGATGGGATTGACTTTATTTTCAAATTTTGTTTCTTTCGCGGTGTTGACCGTTTTTTGACCCAGGCCTTGAGAAAATAATTTGACCATGGATTTCCCGTCTGCTATACAGTGATGAACGCGAAAAGCGAAAAATGTGGATGTTTCTGAGAAATTGTTGTTGTTATTGTTGTTATTTGTGGTGAATAGGGTGACATCCCATAATGGTCGATTTTTGAGAAACGGTTTGTTAAGAAGATGTTCGTGGATTTTGGAATGAGGGTCCTTTTTGAAATGATGAAGATTCTCTATCAAGTTGGTGTCCACTTTTATATGATTCTCCAAATTAAATCTTGTGTCATATTTATTAAACCAATAGCCCCAGAAACTGTGAGGATATTGGCGTAGTTGAGGGTATAATAATTTTCTTGAGGTTTTTGATGTTTTATTTAGTAAATTGTCATTAATGACTTGTTTGATACGTTCTGGAGTGAGGTTGCCTTTTAGTTTTAGAACGGAAATCAAAAATCCACTTGTGATGCTATCCCCGTCGGCCAAGACGACTCCTATCGGGTCCAATATATCGCCAAATTCTGATGATTTGAAAGCTTTGACGTAGAAAATGACAAATGATCTGTAGATGTAAGATGGGATCCAGACTATTATTTGAATTAGTGTCAAAAGTGCTATGAATATGTATAAAAACAGAGTTTTTAGTGCTGATGATAAGGCACTAATGCTGGTACTTATTGAGATGGACATTTCAAAAGATGTTGCTTGTGTTGGCTAAAAATAGCCAACGTTTTGTGTGGCTAATCCCCAAGAAGATGTTGAGCGTTTGAACCAGTTCAACGTCAAAATAGGTTGATAATGTGTCAAATTTATTTGTTCGGGATGATTTTATATACGGCGTACATTGAAAAAAAATGGGATCAATGTAGTTCATGCAAAAGCCAACTAATCTAGATTAAAACAGACTTCCTGTAAAGTTGAAAAAGATTTCAAAAAATAACTGTTGGATCTGATTGACGTCATATATTATACCTATATGTGTCTACTGACCTAATACTGTAAATATTTTTGTAGAGGGACAGGCGATTACTTAGTTTTTAAAAATTTATGATTAGATTTTAGATGTGTGAACACTTCTAAAAAATATTTTAAGGAGAAAAGCTCAAATTTTTTTGAATATTAAATACGTGATTTTATTACGTAATCAGTTATGATACAAGTTCATTGTTTGGGTACAACACAACAGATGTCTAGACAACAATTATAATGATAAAAATATCTTATTCTTGTTTATCGTCAGTTCGTCAAGCGTTTACTTGAACATGCACAGTCGAAACAAATAAACTGCGACTTATTTTTTTGCTCAATAACTGCAACTAATAGAAAAAAATTAAACCAGCTTTCCTGCATCTCAAATTTACTGACATTTAAAAATGCATTCATAAAACATCATCTTGCACTTGTCTTGATTTATCGATGTGCAAAAATGATAATATGAATGAAATGCAAAAATTGCATGAGCCGTTTCAAGTGTGGTGCATTGGTTACATAATAAGTTGCATTAATCAATATACAATTTTCTGGTTTAAACTAGAACATCTATCTAGATGGAACATCCTAGTCCCCTATCATTAATTCTACAAAAATGATTAACTGCTGGTCATTATAGTAAGGTGTTTATTTTTTGGCATGCATATTATGAATCATTGGGTTCCGGATGAATCTTTTAAGTGTGCCTTAGCACGTTATGAGTTGTAGTCCTCTTGGTCAGTTTTAAGTGATAAATGCTCAGTTAATATTTTAATTAAATTTAAATTTTCCCTTCAATTCATGACTATGACCATCGTTTAACCCTGCGGATTAAGTATCTATTTGTTATTATTAATATAACAAATGGCAGATCACTGGAAAAATGAAAATGAAGCTATCAACTCCAGTCATCATCTTTCCTGCTCTCATTAATAAAAATATTCATAAGTTTCTACTTCACAAGTTTTTTTTGCTATGATCTTTGCATCTACACTTTTTATATGCATTTTAATCTGCTTGTCTTTGTCATCTTCATTCAAATATGTACTTCATAAAAATAGAAGGAGTCTGTATTTACGACGCCTTCCAATCAGTAATGGTCTTTCATCAAGGTCCTGCCACCCAGTCTATTTGAAATTCTGGAAAAAGTTCCACCAATCTTCAACTGTTTTTGACCAGACATCTTAAGAAGTTTTCTAGGAAGGATTTTTAAAAGAGAATGTGATTCCGTAAACAAAAATAATATTTAAATTTCACCAGAAAAGTTTTTCACGAAAGCCAAAAAAATGAAAGGTCACTTCCGGAAGTTGTTGATAGATTCCTGTGAATATCTCTGGTTCTAGTGCAACAGATAAGTCAACTAAAAGGACGACATCCAAGATTCACTTCCGGATTATATCAACAAGAATGGAAATATCGTTACTAATCCAATACCGTTTTAGAAATTTCAAACTACAACGACCAAGAAAACTACATCTCAAACAACCAATTCCGAAGAGACTTTTCCATCCACCACCACTGATAAGTAAACCTCTATATCATCAACCGCCAGTTCCACATTTCCTTTCCTACAACCAAACGGATCCTCCTTCAAACTCCACTAAAATCTGCAATCTGCAATACCATCTCAACCCCAACAGGTTTTAATCAACACTCCGTCCCCAGAAAACAAATGGATCGACCAACGACCACTGCAATTACGGCGCCAACCACTCATGATTCATGGCTATTCCACAGAAAGACTTTCATGTACTAAAAGGTTGATTCTCATAATGCCCCTGACAATAAACATATTATAGAAATATTATCCGTGTACTTGCTTCTCATTCAATGCTCTCGTCTGTCTCTTTCCTCATCTGCCTTTTTTGTGCTTCTTCTCAGATCTCTATTCACTCAGCACAGCACGCAAAAAACCCAAAGATGCTGTGATCTTCTCTCGTCTCTTCTCCTCTCTCTCGTGAGCGTGTGCTTTCCGTATTCATTCATATAACTTGCAGGGCACTGCACTGGACACAGACAGTAAAAGGAAACAAATAGATATTTTACGACAGCTTGAAGAAATCATATAATAATGCTTTCTTTACTTTTACTTTATCTTAAAAAACATATACAAACAATGCAGGTAGGTATATCGTATATCTTTTCATTCAATCAAACTAGCTACTAGTCTTACACTCAAAGGTCCTCTTCAACATTACAACTATAACTTATTTTTCAAATAAACTATTATAGACTATCGACTCCGTTCTGATAGACATTTTCCTTCAATAATTCTTATTCTTTCCATCTGGAATTCCTCCATAATTTCTTCATAAAAACAACTAAATATAGTATCATTAACTTTTTTTTCAATATACTTGATCGTATAATATATTTAACTAATAGTAAGTCACTGAGAAAAACTGAGCACAAAACGGCATCAAGCAAACTCATCTGTCATCATCTTTCATTCAATCTCTCATAGAAAATTTCATTCACCTCCCTTCACTGTCCAGCAAACCAGCTGCATCTAAATGGAGAGTACATGCTCATGAGAGAGAGAAAAAGAGCCGAAAATAAAAAAGCAGAGATGACGAGATCATAGCATTTTTTGCGTGTTGAATAAACAGATCGATCTATTTATTGAATATCGGATACGTAGAATCGAGGATGTTAGATATTCAATGCGATGAAGATCCAGTCTGTCCGTCTGTCTTTTATTATGTATTCACATTGTAATCATCAATTAATTGTAAAAATCGGTAAAAATATTCGAATCTATTGTATATCTTGCGTTGCACAAAACTTTACATATTTTCAATTCCTCATTCAATAGCTATATAGCTATATGCCTTAATAAGCTTCCTAGTTGCATTCTCATAATGCCCCATAACATGTTAGCGTCTCGAGTCTTTACCACCACTTCCCCTCTAACAACCACGTACAATTCCAAGCATCTTCATCTTCCTTCGACCATCACCACCTCCACTTCAACTCCGACAAGAACGGGCAACGTGACTTCGCCATCAACACCCCGATCCTCAGAAAACGACAGTGACGACCACTGATCATATGACAACAATTATTTGCGCGTACGGACATATAAAAGTAAGTATCTATGTCCCGTGTGTCGCCTGGCTCACCTTTTCATAAAGCTTATACTAAGCTATACATACTTATGCCAGAGAGCTATAAAAAAGAATACTAAAAATACATTATTTTTTGTATTCTTTTTTTAAAGATAAATTGGACAGTAACTTTAATATTTTTTGGAATAATCATGAAACCTTTCCGTCTATTTTTCGTTTTCTAGACTTGTCGACTGTTTCATAATGTCTTCTGGATATCCTCTCAGGATGCCCCATCATGATGCCATGGGGATTTTTGCTGGAGTTGGAGGCGACAATGCTTCGCTTGGAGAACGACAAATCCAGATCTGGAGTGGTCCAATGCTCGAGAACAATGTCAACAACAAAAGTTAGCGACCAACGACGACCACCACCACAGAGCCGGTGACCCCAAGCACCAAAGAAGGAGTACATAACCCCGACCACCGCCATACCACCTGGCATTTTTCAACTCATCTCTGGACAGCTCTCATCAACAAAATCTTAAATAATCTCATAAACTCCTATATTAACTAATGATTACATTTAATCTCAATAAATGGTTAAAAATCAATTTCAAACTCAATTACTAATACAAAATTCCCAGAAAAACTTCACAAACAATTATCTCTCTCTCATCATCTCATATAAATTACAATCGTATCGTATATTAATCCATATTATTTCTTCTCATCAAATATCATTTATCTCGATATTTAATTGCACTGATTATTGAACAGTTATTGATAGTTAACGCCATAAACTAATTACTACTTTAAATATCCTCACTCAATAAATTACCAATGATCTTTAAAATCAACATCTCAACCATTTTTACTACAAAAAGCAACACATCTCATATTGCCCCAAAAACATTTTGGTTAATTAGGTAGTAAAGAGGGTAGGTGATTGATGGAGTGATGAGCATATTCCATAGTCTCAGAGTTCCCCAGTCTTTAGCGCGCCAAGTTGAATTTTCCCAAAAATAGTCCTAAGCACAAGCAGCATTTTTCTACTGAAGAATTGGGTCTTCCCCATCCAAGCCAGTCGCAGTCGTCAACAGAGCTACTGCAAGAGAAGGGGCCTGTCATAACATACGTCACAAAATAATTTTACACACCAATCACTAATCACCCACCCATCATCTAATTATTTTAATATAAGCCTGGTCTATTAATATGCAGTTCTGTTTTTAGTGAATTTTAATGAGAAAATCAAAAAGAGATCATGTTTTTAATGAATGCTCCCTTTTCTTACTTAATGAAAGGCACGAGCACATAGCAATAGCAACATACTTACTAACTGCTTGAGAGAAAACGAGCAAAGCTTTTGTTCTTTCCTCAAAAAATCTGTAAAATATGCAAATTATGTTCAGATTTTTATCCGAAACGTTAAAAAAAACTGTCTTCTGATTGGCTAGCGTGTTCCTAGTTCCTATTTTAAATAAAAACCTTGATTATGACCTCTTTAAAGTTGGAGATTCGAAATTTTTAGCTGGGCAGATAATTGATTGGAAAAACAGCTCTTGTTACTCAACGGGGCTACCGTGGCGCAGTGGTAAGGGTTTGGGCTTTTGAGCTGATGACTCAGGTTCGACTCTCAGCTGCAGCGTCTTCTATTAAGTTTGATGATGTAAATACCCATCAGTTATATGAGGGATGATGAATAATGGCATATTCATCTGAGAACTTAATTTTTTTTTTGATTTTTTAATTTAAATTTGATTGACTATTGTTTTTTGGTGAAGAAGCTGTTGGTGATATGACCATGACCAAAGTCTTGTTACAGGAAAAGATGAGGTGTCAATGGAAAGTGCTTATCAAGACGTTACAGCTTATCCAAGATATGAAGCTTTGGTCACCACGATTTGGGTGGATTGATCATGATTAAATTGTTTATCCAAAAAATTGGTCAATCATTCATCAATCAATCGGACTTTCACCTCCGTCCCTTTCTCCGATTTTTTTGCTAAACTAACTTATTTACAGAGCAGCTATTTAAATTTAAAATAGATTGATAGCCTCCTCCCAAACCCAGCATAATACATATTACAAGTATAACAGCGGCATCGTCCCCTCCAGACTCCTCCTATTATTATTATTATCACCTCCATCGATAACAAGATGATATTGATGGCGTAATCACTCTGACATAATCAATCAGTAAGTCTGTAGCGGTTTCAAGTCAGTTGACCATTGACCAGTAATATAGTTTGCCATTCCTTATCATTATGTTTGCTTATCAATAGTTCCTTATAATTTTTCTCATTACTAATTCGTAGTGAGTACTTATGCTTCTTAAAGAAGTGATAATAATTAACATAGATTCTAGCGGATTTTATAGGATTACTGTAACTAGAAACTAAATATTTATTGAGATACATATAACAGGACAGTAATGACTACTTAGTATGTTCACACAGTAAAAGAGTTGAGTAATGCGTATTTAACTAGTCGCATGAAATTAATTATTAGCTTAACAAACAAATTTTTTTTGATTCACTTCCAACTTCCTTGACATGGTTTTTTCTTCAACTTCATCCTTCAATCATGGATTCTGGGCGTTGATATTACTCAAGAACGCATCCGCTGGTCGGCTCAACTACAAATATTTAATAGGGCAATTGGCAATTACAAACATTCACAAAATTATGTTTCGTATGCAAATATTATTTTTAAAGTTAAATATTAGTTAATTGAATCATACATAAAATTTGTTGAGACTCAGATAGGTACTTCAGATTCGGCAGTAGTTCAAGCCCGTACAAGCAACAGCAGTAACAGCACAATAGCCAAGGCTTCGGCTCAAACCAGGCATCAACGGAGCTGCACTATGAACAGCTGCTTGGAGATTACTGACTGAGTTCGAGGTCAAGCTGTAATAAATACAACATTAAAAATTAATTAATTGACAGCCACTACTCCAAAAACAAAATCAACAAGTAGTTAATTCATAAAAGAAGTTATTTGTTATATTTAACTATCTTCACTTACTCGTTATTTTGAAACAGTTAAAAAATTAACAATTAAGTTATTATCGGTAATCGGTAGGTAGGTAGGTGGACAAATGTGACGGCAAGACAACAAGACGAGAGGAGTCTCAGTCTCGCTCGCTGAGCAGCACATATAAGAGGAGGGGGCCAGTCATCCAATATGTTACAAATTAATTTTATATTAAAATCATTAATCGCCCACCCACTCTATCTATTTATTTTAATAAAAGCCTATCTTATTAATGTAAATTTTTTTGTGAATTTGTTGCATTGGCAAAAAAGGTGACGATATTAATGAATGCTCCCTTTCCTTATGCACAAGCACAACGCAAGCATCTAACTGAGCTTGTAAGAAAGAAAAGCTAGGCTTTTGTTCTTTCCTCAAAAAATCTGTAAAATATGCAAATTAGGTTCAGATTTTTATCTAAAATTGAAAAGAAAAGTGTCTTCTTATTGGCTATTGTGTTCCTAGTTCCTATTTTAATTAAAAACCTTGATTATGACCTCTTTAAAGTTGAAGATTCGAAATTTTTAATTGGCAAGGTATGTACTTGGTAAAACATCCCATATTACTTAACGGGGCTTCCGTGGCGCAGTGGTGAGTGTCTGGGCTTTTGAGCAGATGTCTCAGGTTCGATTCTCGGCTGCAGCGTCTTCTATTAAGTTTGGTGATGAAGTGGACGGTTAATATGAGGAATGATGAAATTAGCCTTGGAAGCTGAGAACTTAATATTTTTTTTTTGATTTTTAAACTTTAATTTAGTTGTATTTATTATTTAATTATTGGGATATTTGACGTAATGTTATCTGTATTATCAAGCTCAAATTAATTTTAAAAGTGCCACGTTATTTAAAGTAGTTTAAGTTAAAATAGAATTGTTAAAGTTGGCGGATGCCGGATGGAAATGCATCTGAAAAGGATGCTGTCTTTTTGCTTGTGCCGATGTGACTTCATGTCTCGCCGGAAGTTGGATCGATTTCTCATTATCGTCGTCAGTTATCCGTCATCATCATTCTCTCGTCTGCTATCTCTGATCATATTTTTTTTCAGTGATGATCCATCTCAAGACATTTAAGTTGCTATAATAAATAATGCTTCATAATATTCTTTTTGTCTTTCATCTTGATATGTTAATGGTACTCTAAACTATTATGAATGGAGAAGAGGATGAGGAACGAAAGAAAGCGATGATAATCTTTCTTAATAATGACATATTATTATTCAACATGTTTAGTTATAATGGCTTTCCCCAGATGTTGATTTGACGTGATAACATGAAAGTAATATAGTCTTTTCAGGGGCACTATGAGAATTTTAGTTAATAAACTGCAGGTTTATCGTATATTCTTCTAGGCAGAATAATAATTGTAAAGGAGGTTAAGATCAAGGTCAAAGTGACGCTATAAAAATTATTCACACATTCATTCCTTTTCTATGCTTCAATTATCTTTACAACCAAAAAGAAAATATTTGCTTCATTTGGCCATTAACCAGACCGTTACTACAGTGCATGCATTCCAAAGTCTCAGAACTTCCCAGCCTCTAGCGCGCCAAGGTGCCCGGTTTGAATTTTCCCATGTAAATAGACCCAACACCGCACCGGCTCCGTTCTATTGCGCAGAATTAAATTGAATTTAAAAGAAATTATAAATTAAAGATACTAATTTAGAAATATTTACGACATTCAGAAAAATGGCTTTCAAACTGGCGTTTGGTGTTCCAGAACAGAGCACCTCAGTCGAGAACGACCTCAAGTCACTGTCACCATCAAACGGAGAGCCACTGAAGAGGAAAAAGAAGGTGACACTGCCAAAGGAATCAGTCACGTTATTAACCCAATGGCTATACGGTAATAGGTATAATGCGTATCCCAGTGAAAGAGAGAAAATTGAGTTATCAAAACAGGCCAAATTGTCGTTGCCTCAAGTAAGTAGCAATTAAAATAATCATTAAAACTAATCATAAAATTAAGTGACAACTTATCTTACTGTTCATGTCAAAATACTTATATATTAAAATCAAAATCTCAAATTTTCCCAGCTTTGCAACTGGTTCATAAACGCCCGCCGCAGAATCCTCCCACAAATGATCCTCAGCGAAGGTCGGGATCCCCAAGAATTCACAATTCGTAAAAAGCGTCGCCAAATCAAGACCAGCAACAACTCCAGTAAAACCTCCTTTTTCTGTAATTCCTCCTCATCTTCGTCCAACACAACAATACACCAACCTAGGAGTAAACCCCACAACACCAACAGTAACGACGGACTATCCAGCATTGACAGCAGTATCAACAGCAGTGACGATCACCAGTACCAGTACAGATATAAAAAACGGCGAATCCTCCAAGCGAACGATTCCTCCTCCTTCAACACCACCCGATTCGACTATCTCGTCGAAGCTGCTGTTCAAATGCGGGAGTTCGAGCTTCAGATGCAGTAGGCATCACGATGGCGTCAACACCTTTAAACTGCTGTGCTGCGATAAGGGCCATTGTAATTAAATCATCTTTCTTAGTTATTTTTAAGCAAGTCGTAATTTATGTTTGAATAAGAAAACGATAAGTAACAATTAAATTTTAGTCGAAAAGAAAACGAGCAGCGTAATTAATTATACGTGTTTTCTTTAAAGTTAAATGAAATGAAATTACTTTGCTTTTGTAATAACCGTAGTTGATAGTAGGAATTAATTTTAAAAAGATAAGTATATACCTGTTAAGTAACAAAAATCTATAAATAGTTATTGTGACAAGTTCAATAATCATCTTTTTAAAAAATTCGTCATTTTCAGCCAGTTTTTTTATAGTCTTTAAGTTTTGAAAAATAAGTGCCTATATTAAAACAGTTAACTAAATGCATAGAGATATTTAGGGCGGGACGGAGGGAGAAAATGGAGGAATAATTAATTAAATAGAAAAGAATGGAATCTTGTAGAGGCTACTTAAATATGAATATCAATTAAATGTTACTAGACTTTCAACTTTAAACAAGATTATATTTAATTAATTGGAAAAAAAATATATTTGAGTAGAGAGGAAAACAGGAGAATGTACAACTCATCGATATGTAAATATTATACAAAAAAATTATACCTTTTAACGACATAACTAATTAACGGTAGCTAAAGCGATAAAATCTTTTATTCTTGGAAGAAGTTTTAATCAAGCCAAAGTCCATATTAAATTGTAAAAACGTTTATATATGTATAATTTACATTTAAATTTACAATCATAAATTAATTGATAAAAAAATGTCGAAAAGCAACAATCACTTGTATTTACATACACAATTACACATAAACAGATTTAAAGATTTAACTAATAAACCATTATGTTAATTAAAAATTGAATAATTAATTTTCCTTTGGATAATCTCTTTCGTTTTTTACTACTTGAGATATCAAAAGTACAAGAAAATCTGCATAAATCTTTCGTTGTGGAATACACCTGGTCAAATGCTGTGCTCTTTTCATTTAAAATCCCCAGTTAATCTTGTAAAAATTTAAACTTTTTATTGTTTTAAAGTCACCGTGGAAGATGAAGACGATTTTCATTACATATTGCATTCCATTCTACTTCTAATAAACTTAAACACAAACATTACTACATTTAATCATCAATTTTATTAATAATAATTTCTTCTTCTTCCTTATCCTCTTCCTCCAAAACCTCAGAAGGTGCCGCACCTCCCTCCCCCATTCCAACTGGGTTCCGTGGTCTTCGTGGCGATTTCTTCTCCTCCCGTTTCCCCTCCTCCAGCTGAAAATAAGAATCAAAAAGAAAATTACAAATAATTAAATCACCATCAATCAAAATTCTTCATTCCTTTTAATTTCAAAGTAAATAGTTGGTTTTAAGGTATTAAAATAAAATATCTGATCATACCGCGTATTTAATACGATTCCTCCTGCCCGGCGTCATCTTTGGTTTCTCTGCAACCGACTGCATCGATTCACCCTTACCCTGCCAAACAAAAATAAATTATTTAATTAAAGTACATCTGAGAGTATCAGTCATTTATAGAATAAAAGCTCAGCAAAGAGTAAAGTAATAAGTTTATTTAAAAACTAATTAAATTGAGCTTACCATCTCAGATGATGCGATGAGGTCACCATCAAACGATGTACCTTCCTCAGAGACTCTAACCCCATCGATGGCGGATACAACATCCGGACCTTCCCCAATTGAATCCGGGGATACTCCTCCATCCCTCCCTTCTCGCCCGTGACCAAAAAGATAGTCGCAGCACCGTCTCCATATTCGCCTAAAAAAACTACAGAAAAAAAGTAAAAAACTAAATTATTAATTACACCATTAACTATAACTCCTTACAATCTCCAAGAAAGTGTTATCATCTCCATCAACTACTAAATAAACAAAAATTAATGTAAAAACTATTTAATTAATTAACCTATCAAACACATCACCAACCACCACCACCTATGAACAACCATCATTACCATATGATCATCCACCTCCAAAAATAGCTAATAATTTAAAAACAAAACAAATTCTCTGATTGAAAAGGAAATTAACTACAATCAACTTTAATTATAGTTACCTCATAGTTGACCAGTTAAGTTACTGGAGGACTCTGAAGAAATAAACACTTTTCCAGTGCATACACAACACAGACAGGCAGGTGAAAAAATTACTGTGATGGAGGTCAAGCTGTAATAAATACAACAGTAAAAATTGATTAATTGACAGGCACTACTCCAAAAACAAATCAATAAACAGTTAATTAACAAAAGAAAATATTGTTATAATTAACTATCTTCACTTACTCGTTATTTGTTATTTAACAACAGTTACAAAATGAACAATTAATTATGAGCAGGTAGGTTGTAGGTGCATTTCCTTTTGTTCCTCAATCAACGGAATCAACACAGCAGACAGCACAGCAGAGCTCTACTTTTCTCTTTTAGATTTCTAGAGTTTCAGACCCGGCGCGTTTTTTCAACTTGCCCCGTTTTCTTTATGCTCTGGTTGAATTGTGTTGATTAGGTGAAGAGTGGAGAACAATGCTTTTGTGTTTTGTTGGTGGTGCAGAAGGAAGGCAGCTGGAAGCGGCGATGGATATTTTGTGATTTTTCAATCTGATGATCAGTTTCAGATCAGTTGTTTTAAAGTTTTTAAGGTTATCTTTTCATTGATGAATGTTGTAATTACTGATTATTATTGTAATTAGTATTTGTGCCCGTCGGCTACGGCTTCCATGCATATCATTCTTTCCGACCTTTCACGTTTTCATCTTAATTAAAACCCTGCAAAAGTTAACTGTTAACTCATCGTCAATCAGTTAATCAATTGAATGCCATATTGTAGCAAATAGTAATAAAAATCCATTAAATGATCACGCTCATGAAATAATTAATGTCTCACTTTGCCCCGTCTTCGTTCTTTTGAGCTTGTTATTGTTAGCTACTAAATGGTTATATCTTTGTGGTCGTCATGGCAATTTCTTTCGTTTGGCGTCAACTGTCCTTCATATTTAATTCATTGTAATTCGTTAATGATTTGGTGGATTTCTTTGGCGGTGGGAACAATTAGGTAGCGGATCATAAGAGATCATCAACCGACTTTTCAATTTAACTAACTAAATGTTATACAATATTTTATCATATAATTTCATTCAAAATGTTCCCTCTTGATCTTTCCTTAGTTTGTTATCCTACTTTTTGTCGTCATGGTGATCGCTATAGTCACTGCCATTAGCAATCCATTCACAGTCAGTCGCTATCTCATAATTCCACCACGTTTACGATAAAAATCTTAATTTTTCTATTGTGATGACCCCTCAACTCAATGTAAACAATAGTGAAAAGGTAAGTTAAATATGATTATGACTGTATTATAATGTTTCTATGAGATGACTATGAATAGATTTTACATTAATGAACTATTACAAATTACATGGATTAATCCTGCAAAGATTTTATTCTGGCATACTGGACCATCACTGATTAAAACTTAGAGCTTACTTACTTGTTAATGAATAAAAATAAACTTCAACTTTAGATACAATTTCAATTTAGAATTAAATTTGAAAAATTTCATGATAAAAATAATTTCATTTGAAGAAACGCAGACAGATATACAAACAGTAGAACACATAAGTACAGACAATGTAAAGTATTATTAGTATCAAGACTAAGCATTCAATTCACAATATAACTTATAGCTAGGGGGTTGCAGGCTGAAGATGGATATTTGTATTTTAATGTATTTGTTTTTGATTAATTAACGGCGACGACGGATATCCGGCGAATAACGAGCAGCGACGGAAGAAGGAGTCTTGGACTCGGCTTGACGACGATATCTTGGAGGAGAGCGGCTTCGACTTCGGCTCTTGGATTTTGATTTGGAGCGTGAACGACGGTCATCTTCATTATCCTCTTTGACACTTATGTAGGCGGTTGCACCCTGCAGGGATAATAAACACGTCAATTATGTAATTTATTCACCATATAATGATAAATGTGACGACTTTTGCTTTATATCTGAATGATTATTCCAATAATAAATGGGTTCCTACTTTATGTGAGTTGAATTCGGAACGATTCAAATTCTTAACAGCTAGGCGCATGTCCTCGAAATGAGTGTACTCGACCACCCCACTGCCATCCTTAAACACTTCGGAGAATCCGATCTCTCCAGCACTTCCCATGTGATCCTTTAGATCTTGCCAGCTCGCGGACCGAGGTAATCCTGTATTCCAAAAGTTAAAAGAGCAAAAAAAAACAAATTTTGTAATAGTCTTTCTCGATACGGTTAGGTTTAACATCTTAATATCCATATCTTTATTTATCCTTCAGAAAAATACACAGAATCCTTTCAAAAATGCTGAAATTTTATCCGTATTCCATCCATTTAAATCTATAATGTTCCATACCGGACACCATGACTCGATACTTGGTGCGACGAACTGTTTTTCCATGGGGGCGGCGTTCTCCACGGTCATGATCACTGCGATCACGACCAGTACCAAAAGAGTGACCTCGGTCACCAAGATCCCGACCAGTACCAATCGAGCGATCTCGATCACTGCGATCGCGACCAGCGCGAAAAGAGCGATCTCGATCACGGTCCCCTTTGGGAAACTCCACACGAAGCTTTCGTCCCATGTAGTAGTAACCGTCCCGGCGATCCACGGCATCACGAGCATCTCTGAAAGAAGAAGTCGAAAATAAGATGTGATTTATTATTATTAAGATTTACAAATTAATTTAATTAATTAGTTACGGGCCAAGTTCAAGAGCTTACCGTGGATCCTCAAACTCGACAAAAGCGAATGGAGTACGAAAACGCTCACTACCACTAACCAAATAGACATCAATGATTCTCCCATGACTACCGAAGGAATGCTCCAAGTCCCTTTCGGTGGTCTCTGGATGTAGATTTCCAACGTAGATTCGTCGATCGGTATTGTAACGCATGGATGAAGCCATGATTATGTTGATTCAACCCAAATCTAATAATTCCTCCAAATACAAACAACTAAAGAGCTCCCTCCTGATATTCTAGCAATTCCAACCGCAGCCGTTGCTGACACTTGTTACTCCCAACTTGTGACTTGATCCACAACACACGATCGAATCTTCAAAAAATATAAAGAATCATGAATAATTAGATAACTTTTTCAGATTTTCATTAAAAACAATGAATGGATGATGACGATGGGGACGGACCAATAACCAAGTACACAGGTGACAGGGGAGAGAGAAGTGACACCCGACTCAATACTGTAGTCAGTAGTTGTCAAGTGTCAATTGTGATTCCTCAGTGATCGATCAACACTGGTAGGCAGCAAACTAATGACTAACAGAATTATATTTAATCACTGATAATGACAACTGATGATATTTCGAAAAAGAACAGTTCGGATAAACACGATTGTTGATGAACAGCTGACTGCTGGCTATACACTATACGGTAAAGACAAAATCAAGACAAGAAATAGTTAAATCCCACAACAATTAACCATCAATATTTAACTAACTGAAGATACCTATCAGATCAGATCAGACAAACAATTAAATGCACATAGCTTGTCTGTCTGTGAACTACCCACCTACTAATTATCGGCCTTGCTAGCTGAATGGATAAAGTGGATGGAAATATTGGGAGTTGAGGAGATGAAGATGAAAGCGAGAGCAGGTGGAAGGCAGGCAGGAAGAAATATGAGGTTTCAAGAGAGTCAAAATAAAATCAGTTCATTCACAATACACAATACAGCAATACACAACACAAACTTGCCTTGCGACATTCAAGTCGACCACAACATCTTTCAACTCCTCATGGAAATTTCGCTACATCTTTAAAAATTGGGGTTTGGCCAGAAGAAGAAGAGGGTCAAAAAGTTTGAACTTTGAAGGTGGTAGAAACTAACGAGATGGACATGCGTTATTGGTTTATTTTAACAGACTCAGAGGAGAGGTGACATATTTGATGGTCATAGGTTAAATTCTATCCTTACAGGTTCACAGATTAAATTCACACTTTTTCATCTTACCTATTTGAGTATTTGGTGTATAATTTTTGCTATGCTAAACAGGTGCTAAGAGGCAACTACCAGAAAATATTAATAACAGGATATTATCCAAAGGAAAATGACATGAAAACAATATGACATTTGAATGTCGGTCAAGTCTGAAGATTATTTTCTTATAAAATCAAGTCCTACGTCTCATGTGTATTTACTATATATTTTGCCAATTCAATTCTCAAAATTGTGACTCGTGACGATAGACACCAACAGACAGGCTCACAGACAGGATAGTATTTGTATAAACTGCCTTTATGCGGAATCAGTGCTTCTGGTGGTCATTAAATTACTAAAAAATTAAACTTTCATAGTCTCTTTTCACATATTATGTAGTATATTTTGCTCAGGTTTTATTGACAATTTTACAGTCAATTACATTTAAACAATATTTCCGTTTGATTCAGCATAATACCGTTCAACTCATCGTCAATCAGTTAATCAATTGAATGCCATATTGTAGCAAATAGTAATAAAAATAGATTAAATGGTCACGCTCAAGAAATAAATAATATCTCACTTTGCCCCATCTTCTTTCTTTTGAGCTTGTTATTGTTAGCTACTAAATGGTTATTTCTTCGTGGTCGTCATGGCAATTTCTTTCGTTTGGCGTCAACTGTCCTTCATATATAATTCATTGTAATTAGTTAATGGTTTGGCGGATTTCTTTGGCGGTGGGAACAATTAGGTAGCTTATCATAAGAGATCATCATCCGACTTTTCAAAATGATTATTGTACGAATTTGGGTTTAATTAATGTCAGTAGATTTTGTGAAAACTAATTTGTTATTTTAGCTAATTATCTATCATCATCTAAAAATGGAACATGATGATATGCTCATAAAAAATGTATCGTCATCGCCGCAAAACCTTTTTCGTGTTCAGAGTTCAGTGGAAGTGCATTGCTCCAGCAGAACTGACCATCGTCCTTATAATATTTTGTCTGTTTGTGGGCGTGATTAGTGGTGCCATTTGGATTCAGTTCAGTGTTCCCAGTATTTTGTAGAATTGGCATTTGATTGGGTTTTAAGCATATCAGTTTTTGCTCTTATCTTATTTTTAAATCTTTTTCTCATAGAAGTAATAATATAGTGTAGTTTTAAAATAAGTTTAATAGAACAATAAACTATTGAAATAATTAAATAGGATTTATTATTAAAACGATGGTAAATTAAAGAACGTCTGTATTTTCCGCATGCTTCTTAATTATACGTCTGTCGCCTACATATTGACCCCCTTCGTTTGTCGAGAATCCTTTATAGTTAGTTCATAATAATAATCCATAAGAATTATATAAATTTCTCTACAAAATAAGGCTAAAAATCGCATCTTCTGGTCTACTGAGCACCCATGACGATACAGTCATAATGTCTCTATGAGATAAGTACATATACATTTTACATTAAACAAATATAACAAATTACATGGATTAATCCTGCAAAGATTTTATGTTGGCATACTGGACCATCACTGCAATGGTTACTTTAATGAAAAAGGATAACCTTAGACTTTAGATACACGATTTAAATTCGATATAATTCATAATTTTAGGAATGATTTACCTGAACAAAGACATACAGATACAGAAATATACACAAAAGTAAAGACAATGTAACATATTACTAGTAGGAAGACTTTGCATTCATTTGACAATATAACTTATAGCTAGGGGGTTGCAGGCTGAAGATGGATATTTGTATTTTAATGTATTGGTTTTTGATTAGTTAACGGCGACGACGACTATCCGGGAGTGCGGAACGAGCAGCGACGGGTGAAGGAGTCTTTGGGTAGGCTTGACGACGATATCTTGGAGGAGAGCGGCTTCGACTTCGCCTCTTGGATTTTGATTTGGAGCGAGAACGGTGGTCATCTTCATAATCCTCTTTGACACTTATGTAGGCAGTGTCACCCTGCAGGGATATTAAACACGCACCAATTATATAACTTATTCATAATAAAAAAGATAAGTGAGACGACTTTAGCTTTACATGTGAATGATTATTCCAATAAATAATGGGTTCCTACTTCATGAGACTTGAACTTGGAATCCTCCAAATGCTTCACAGCGTAGCGCATGTCCTCGAAACGAGTGAACTCGACTCTCCCAGTGCCATCTTTAAACACTTCGGCGAAAGTGACCTTTCCAGCATCCCGCATGTGATCCTTTAAGTCTTGCCAGCTCGCGGAAGACGGTAATCCTGTATTCCAAAAGTTAAAAGAGCAAAAAAACAAACAAATCTTTGTAATAATCCTTCTTCATACGGTCAGGTTAGGTTCAACATCATAATATCAATATCCTTATTTATCCTTCCAAAAAATACACAGAAACCCTCCAAAAATGCTATAATTTTGTCCGTATTCTATCCATTTAAATCCATTATGTTCCATACCGGCAACCCTAACTCGATACTTGGTGCGACGAAATGAATTTCCACGAGGGCGGTGATCTCCTCGATCTCGATCACTGCGATCAGGACCAGTACCAATCGAGCGATCTCGATCACCGCGATCACGACCAGCACCAAAAGAGCGATCTCGATCACCGCGATCACGACCAGCACCAAAAGAGCGATCTCGATCACGGTCCCCTTTGGGAAACTCCAC
>JAQFYG010000920.1:0-22873 GCA_034694325.1 Entomobrya corticalis
AATCATCCGTTTTGCAGGAACACTGACATAAGAAGTGGAGGAAAAGGGAGAAAAAGAGAAGCAAGGAAAAGAGTCAATGAAAGAAGAAAAATACACTATAATATATAATACATAAATGAGGAGGCTTATGATGATGAGGTCATGTATGTGTGCTTTTCTATTTACAACTAATTGTAAGTTATAAACAGAAACAGCTTCGAAGGGCAATAGGGTAAAAGAAGTCTATAGAGAAAAGCTAAAACAATCAGGGTTAAAGGGTGAAAATGAGAATAAAAATAAAGAACAATAATTATATCAAAAGCAAATAATTTTCTACTTTGAGTTTTGAAGCACACCTGATCTATTTTCGTGCGTCACTCAAAAGTACAAATATCAAAAATTAAAACGGACAAAGGAAGACTATTTTTGAATACACATGTGTTTCATTGATTTTCGTATTGGGTTTCTATCTTAAAGAGAGCAGGTTTCAAGTTTGGTCGTTGACGTTCTCAGCTTATTCATTATTGTCTCCAGTAAAAGGAATAACTATTTCCAATATCGATAAATATGATATTAAAACTGTGCTTATGACTGTTAGGCCTCATCCAGCACCACCTAAGCAGTAATAACCACAATAGTACATATATTCACGTAGATAATGTAACCGAAACTATTAGCAACAGCAATAATAACATAACGGTAGCCAAAAAGGAACATAAAAGCATTAAATATTATTAAGAGCCGCTGGTAGCCTACAAAAAGTATATTTTATTGTTATAAAGGAACTAAAAGCAAAATGTGACTTGAGACTGGAGGAAACGCTTATTTCTCAAGAAGAAGAATTTGTGTGTGTGTTCTTCTGTCCAGTGTTACTATCACCGGTAGTACTGGTAAATGCTGTCACTACAACTAAATCCTCTTTCAGTGTAAATAGTATTTTGTGTAAAGGTTGGCAATATCTCTGCACTGGGCTCTATCATCATCATCATCGTCTTGTTTCTTTTCTTCTTCCTCCTCGTCTTTTTCCTAAGTAAAACATATCACACTCACCATAATGTCACATAATAACATAATACAAGATATAGCCTATGGATAAAAGGGGGAAAAGAATGACCAAAGCCAAAAGCTTTAGGAAGAAAAAGAAAGGAAACAAGGCAAGGAGAAGTCAAAGAGAGAGAGAGAAGAGGAAGAAGAATCCTCCTCGCTTGGGCACAATAAATAGCCCAATATGTAATGGGATCGGAAGCCAAACTTGCAATCATAAACAATTTCCTTCCATTCATAGCGAGACCCAAAAGAGAGACATTTAGGATGTTAGAGATAATATGATTATTGCTATTTGTTCGTCCGCTGGCCAAAAAGACGAAGAAGACGGAAAAGAAGAAAACCTGGAAATAGGATCCATCCACAATCACCACCATTCACGATTCTATATTCTAACATAACATAACATTATACCACATCTAGCACTACCATCATCACCATATACATGCCATTATTTTACTTACTTTTTTTCCTTTTTGGAATTCCACATAAATAGATAGAGATGAAAGTTTATACTAAAATTTTGCTTTTCTTCTGCCCTCTCCGTTTTTTTGTACTTCAATATATTTACAAGATCAATTGTCTCTCTCTCTCTCTCTCTTTCTACCTCCAAATATTCAGAAAATATAGTTTATGCGCACTCTTTCATAAACATCACCTTACCATAAAGATGTATAGTATATGAAATAGCAGTGTAGCTGAAACAACAAAAACTATTGGAAAGTATAAAAAGCATACTACCATCATCTCCAGAATGAAACATTTGAAGGTGGTACAATGGTACACACAATTCATCCCAAAGAAAGTTTCAAACTGTTTTTCTGCATTTTTTTTCTCTCTTGTTCTCTCCACACACAAAAAAATGTTTTACTTGGCTTCGAAACAAAAAGTTTTATTCCTAGTTGCTATAGAGTTGATGGTGGCTAGCAAATGGTAGTTTGGAATTTGTGTTTTGAAAACCCTCCACATACACGAAAATAATTATTATACTCAGAGTTTTACAATAATACTTTTTCAACAAACAATAAGTTTTACTCTTTTTTCAACTAGGCGAAGCATCATCATCATCAACAGCAGAATCGTTATGATCACAGTAATCATATTTATCTTTACATAAGAGTAAAAAAGTCACTACGTAAACATGTCTGCTGCATTTTCAGTCGAATCTCATTTTCGTTTTTGATGGGATCCTGCATTTGTGTATATGTGCCTGTTTAGTAAGCGACCAGAGAAGGTTGGAAGGAAGCCACGTCAGCGAAAGAGTAAACATTTTTATTTCTTTTTCCCATACATAAACACATCCCATTAAACGCTGAGAAGAATACAGAGATAGAGAGTCGTTATGTAGCAGTTTCATTGTAATAACAAAATGTCCATCTAAACATAACTCTTTTGGCAAAAGGAGTACCACAAATATACCGTCAGACTACAAAACCATTAAAAAATACATTCATGGTCAGCAAGAAGAGCAAATAATTTATGATTGTGTGATGTGATGGATCTCTCTCTGATGTTGACAAAAATGATGACTACAACTAAAAATACTTTTATTTTTTTATTTTATGCTGATGATCTGTGAAAATAAGGTATGTGGATATTGATGGTGCTGTTTAGTGCTCATATAAACAAACTAATGTGAGATGACTGATGACAAATGACAAGGAACATACTATTTCAAACTATTATATGTTGTACAAATACTTTGTACTTGTATTTTTTGAAATTGTCAACTGTCACTAATGAATGCATGTAAATATATGTGCACAAATATAATACATACTTTCATAAATTCATTGTGTTAGTAAAAATACCCAATAAACAGTAAAACGAATGCTACATTGACAAAACCATGTAATAATCAGACCACACAGCAAACAAGAAAAACATGCTCACCGCTTATTTCAAATTACACAGAGATTATACTAATTGCGTTAACAATCGTTCTTAATAATTTTCCAAAGACTCAATATGCTGAAACGTGTAGGAAAGTGAATCACCAACATTTAAAACTTAAACACAGAGACAAACATGGGGAATTTGATATTTAAGACCAAAGAGCCAATGCTACTAATATGAACTTGTGCATTATTGTTACAAACATAAGTGCTTAATTTATTTTGTTAGTCCTTGTGTTGGGTTAATGTTAAAAATATGTATGGACTAGCTAATATCTACATAAATAATTTAGTAAGCATATTTTTTGTGAATCTTTTTGGACGCTGACAAAGTCTTGTTAGTCAGTTTATTTGCTTAACGATGAAAAAATATTTGTAGGTACACAGGGATAGTTTTACTGTCTTTTGTGTTTTGTATCACAGCACCATCTCCACTACCTTGTGTGGTATTTGCAGTCCCTTCCCTGTGCAAATACTAAATAAACGTCATCCTTCATCATCATCGGCAATCAACACCAGAATACAAACGGCAACGTCAAACGTGCCACAGTGGAACTACGAAAAGAGAAGAGCCGATTAAAACTCTTCATCATTATCACCAACATCAAATAAAAATACTGCGTGTTATTTATGTTTACACAAAAATAAACCATCTTTGTCTTGATCATATACACGGTTCGTGATTTTTCACAAAAAACATTGTCGTACTTTTATGATGATGACAGGAACTCCTTTCAGGTCCTTTTTCTTTTCCACGAAAAATTTTTTTTACAAGTATTTGTAAATAAGTTAATTTCACTGCTGCATTTAATAAGCATTTTTTCATGAATTCCATGAATGTTTTTGGATGGATGCATAATATATCTACTTGCATAATAGAATGTGTAAAAGTGTATATACGTTTGAAGTTTAAGCAAACATATTTTTGATGATCATGATCATTCTCACCGTCATCATCAATGAAGCTGGTCGAAATAATTACAGAGGCAAACAAAGTACGATTTTTGGAAGCAAAAGCCAAAAACGAGTCTAGTCAGAACGATTTGGCATGCTAGTCTAGTGGAAAAACAGGAACGAGGTGGTGGGGATGATGTTATTTAAAACTACCCAACAACTAGTAGTACGAAGATGATAGTTATTACTGGTTTGTAGTGGCGATAATGAGAATAGATAATAGTAAAATAGTGTCGAGAGCGATGATTGTGAAGGAGGTGGAGGAGGATGATGAGAGGAAATTTGCCATTTGAGTAAACTTACAAATAACAATTTGTTCCTCCAAACAGAGATGGATAAATAAAGTACATAATGATAATAAACACAATACAAACCACACTAGAGCATAATAATATACACATCATTCGTTCCCTCTTCGTTCGGTTGGACAAGTGATATGCATGGTTGATTTGTAATAATTGGTATGAAACTAGCAGATTGTGGCATTTTACCCGGTTTTGCTTGGAAATTGCTTATTTACAACAAACTACAACTCATATTTTTCCTGAGAGTTGATGATCATCCAGATAATAGTATAAAATATAATTTACGTGTGTGTAACTCGTCATAAACCTTTGAAATTTTTAAACTAATATTTATCATCAGATGGAGCATTAAGCTGGAAAAACTTTGTTTAGCAAAGCAAACGTTATTTTTTTATTTCTATTTCTAGTACATTTTCGAACCTGGCGGATGGATGCATGTATACATATGGTGACGTCGTACTTATTTTTTCCATGTCATTTACCCTCCTGCTCCATTTTATGGATCTCTCGTCCTACAATATAAACACAACATTATTATGCACAATATAAAATATTTATTTCTGTTTATGCTTTTTTGTTAGTTTCGAAACCTGAAACGATCCACCACATCGTACACTAGTTGAGCAAATATAAATAGCGAGAGTGAGTCAGATAGAGACTTTATGATGTGCAACTTAAACAGTTTATTTTTTTGAAAAGCGTAACAAAATATATCGTCGTTGTGGCTAGTTTAACCAATATTTCGATTTTTCGCATCAGTCAGCAATGTGTAAACAGCATAAAATTGTTGAAACAGTTTTGTGTGCACAACAATTTTAAAACTCTGGTGGAATGTAGCACGATGTTACCTAGTAGTTTTCTTTTTACTCGGAATTGTCTCCATCATCATCATAAAAAATCTATTTCAACAATAAAAATATAAGTTAGTAAAGCCATTTTTTGCTGAGCTAAAAAAATGCGTTCCGTTTGAGTGACAAATACTCAAAACACCATATTGGTGTTGTTAGTAATATTGACTTTTATATAAACGTTCTATGAAAAAAATACAGCAAAGGAAAAACAAATAAATAAAATTTTAGGGGCGGATCTTGTCATATTTTATAGTGCCATAACCATGCCATCATCACTTTTTTTCTATTAGACGAGCCGGATAACACACACTGAGATTTTTAAAATATTGTTTCATAATTTCATGGCATATCGTCATCATCATCATCATCATACTCTGATGTGTCTTATTTTACTGTGTTGTATTATGTGTATATCTCGGTGGGAGGAAAGGTTAATAAGAGCTTGTAGAATGCTTGATTTAATGTATTCGTCAACATTAGAGGAAAGTAACAAGGTGCAGTTGTATCATCATTAGAACATTAGCATCATCATCACTACAAACACGTAACTTTGGAGTGGAATGTTTTGCATGCACGACTCTCTTCCCACTTCCTGCTGACTTTTGTCATTTGTCATGAGTTTGGCGAGGAAAAATTTTTAGGGGCTTTGCTGCTTGATACTTTGCTTTTGCTTGTTTCAGTTGCTTTCATGAAATTCTATAGTTTAACACGTGTCGTTTGTCGGATGAAGGCAGATTTTGTATTTCTGAGTCTTTTGAGTTTTTGGGGATTAGGTGTTGTTTCTAGATGTTTGTGTTTAGTAATTAAGTTAAATTTGATGATTTAATCAAAACATGGTACAAATGTCGTCTTCTTAGCAACTGAGCCTTCTTCGTGGTACAATTTACTATTATTATTGAAATAGATTGGTGAATATTGGGATGTTGCAAATTAAAATTTGGCCATTGCGTGCAGGCCTTCGTTGAAAGAATTACTGTATTATTGTGTGTTAGTCATAAACGACATATATGTTTGCTAAAAATAAACGAAAAAAGACGATTGATGATTTTTCTCTAAAAAATCCCATTTTCATAGAGGTATCCAAAATACAATAAGCTAAGCATAAGTAACCATCCTTTTTCCACTGTCTTTATTTTACAAAGTATAAAGCAGGCGGGCAAGCAGACGGCTGCTGATTTATGGGAAAATTTTTGTCGCCTTACCGGAACACAGGAAATGAGAAGAATGCACAGAGAAAAGTCTTGCTGTGGCCGTGATGGTGTCAGAGGCAGTGGTTGAGAAAGGTTGTATTTTTTTGTGGCGGCGGCGGTGGTGGATGTGTTCCTACTGCTGATGATGATGACGACAACGGTCTTTCTCTCTGTTTGTGTAGGTGTTTTAGAGCATTTTGCTCCTAGGATTCTGTTGTTGGTCTTATGGGAGCCGCCCTGTAAATCTCATAGATTTCCCCTCTCACACCTCGCGCGATGATTGTTATTAAAAAAAGGAAAATAGAATGAAGCGGAAGAAACCATAACTTGCTTTCGGGTTTCATTCACGATTGAAAAAAGGCTTGATGATGATGATGATGAGAACGGTGCTGACGACGATAGGGATGAACTAGGTGCTTCTGCTCGTTCAGTTTTTTATTGCACTGATGCACCATTTATAAAAGGAGGACGATTCGTTTCTCATTTGTATCACATGCACATAACTATATGAACATTACAAAAACCGGCAATATCTTTAACTCGAATACTAAAAACGAAGAGAAACATCAAAATGTCAGAGGAATGGGAGAAGACAAGACAATGTGTCTATGTATGTGCGTGAGAGAAGAGGGTAGTATGTTTATTTGGAATGGGAATCGAAAAAGGAAAAATAAAAGAGCAGTAACGGAATGAACATTTTTGGTGAAGAAAATTGAAGAAAACAAATTGCCCGATTTTCTTCATTCTCGGTTCACTAAAATGAATGTGTATTATTGGTTATGCATGAATAACATTAGATATTCTCCGAATGTCCTCTTTAATAATACTCCGATGGAAATTGAATTACAATAGGATATTTTGAATTTTTGGTGCCAGTTGCTAACTAAACCAAAAAAGAAGGAACGAATTTGCTAGGGAAAGAATAAAGAAGAAAGAAGAGTAAACAGCAAAGGTTGTTCTCAAGAAAGAATATTAAGCATTTCCACTTATGTAAAATCGGGGTATAGCTCCTAACGATAACGATAGGTGAATCCCATTAGAAGAGTTTCCAATAAATGGTATGCATTTATGTGGATGTGTGTGATTTCATCCGTTTGTATTTTGTTTCTGAAATGGGATTTTTGAATGTTAGGCAATACAACAAATATTAAACATTTTGTGCTATTACAAAATGTGGTTTTAATCTAGCTAAAAAATGGTTCGATTAAACGAAAAAATGTTGTCGATCACGCGAGCAAAATTTTATCTATATTTTCCTTCTTAAGGGTAAACACCCAGTTTTGTACAAAAGCAAGCTGCAAGAGTACATTCTTATTTATTTCACGCTGGAATATCCAACAATTATTATCTTGATCCTCTTCATTTATGATGAAAAAGTTAGCGCAAGCCGTCCTTCTGCATAACTTGACTTGTAGATCTTAAGAAAAGGAGAAACCACCGACAAGGCATGGGATTGCATAGCCAAGTAAGCAAAGAAGAAGGATAATGCTTTTTATACAAAAACTTTAAGGATTTACTGTTTCTTTCATCCCCGAAATATTAATCTGATATATTTGGACTTATTCCTCCTACTGCTACCGGTCACCATATTCACACCATTCAAAGTCAACCATGCATTATTGTGCAAAGGTGGGTGCAACGGGCGTACATTTCCACCTCCCCCAAAAATTAAACTTGCCCGGAATTTTCAATGGTCTTTAGACACCAGAAATAAATGGCTATTCCTATCTTCCTAGCAGTTTACCAAAGTTTGTTGTCATAATCTTACCATTTTTACGCATAATACATGCCTACATGGTGATGTAATGATAGTAATATTGAAAATGATGATGGTGACGTGCAGGATTCAGGATTTGAAAAGTTTAAGGAGAATAAAGTAGACAAAAACACTTGAGAAGTATTAAAGGAGTGATGGTGATGATGTTGGCATGTATAGCCCTTTTTTTCTCTTGAGTCTTTGTCTTTGAGTGAGGTAGAATGACGTGCTTTTATATTGTAATAGTATGCATGATATAGCAATATTATGTGCGTATTATACCGTACCTTAAGAACACTACCAAAGGAGGGCAAAACTTTTCGGATGACAAACTTTGTAAAGTGCAGTGCTAAAGCTAAAAACGTAAGTTTGGCTTAAAGTACAAGTTGTAGCAAAGGGAAATGATGTATTTAAGCACTTCATGCATGATTTTTGGCTACTTGCACGTTTTATTATTCTTCGTCCGATCCCTGATCTTTAACGCCTTTAGGAAGAGAATTGAAGATTGGTGGTGATGGGTGGATGGAGTAGCATCAACAATAGATGCTTGTACTTTATGCTAAGTTAAGATAACTCCGCAAGAGTACTTTTATTTTGTTTTGACTTAAATTATTTTAATGTTGCAAAGCAAAAATAATTCCACTTATGCGAAAAAATTGATTAACTACCGAGAAGCTTCTTAAATAGCTTATTTGCAATATGACGTAAACAAAGTTAAGGGGTTTCTAAGAAAGTTTTCAACCAAATGCTTATGTATGGCATAATATTTCGAGGTAAAGATTATGAAAATTTTTTGGGGATAATGATTACAGTTTTTTTGAATTCATATGTAAATCCAAATAAAGCATTAACTCAATTCACACAGGCAACAACTGGTATGTGCATACACACCACAGAGATATGCCAAGAGAGAGAGAGAGAGAGATCAGAGGCATTTAGATATGCATAACATGATATATCGTAATATTGAGTCTGAAGTTGATGTACAACCAACAAGGGAAGGAGGACTAATGCACGTTAAAATGAGGAAAGGAGAATGAAAGAGATGTGTGATGGGAGCATAAGCTTCTCGTTGAGCTGTACCAGATGTGACATCACAAGAAAGAGATCTATCTATTCCTCTGCTCTTTTCTCTCCTGCCACTTTACTTTTGTCTGTTTCTCTTTCCTTTTCTTTTCCCGATACCACCATATAGCCATCACTTATTTTTTTGTTTTCTCCTTACTATTCTACTTTCTTTTTCTTCTTGATTCCCTTCCTTTCATATGCCAACTTATTAGCTGAACGTACAAATCTCAAAATGTAATATTAAAGAAGGAGAAGAGTAGCATTGTCATACGTGGACGACAAGAGGAAGAAGAGAAAGATGAGGAGGAAATAGTGAGTAGATATATGAAAATGATGGTATGTGTATGACGGTAGGAAAAGTCTAATAGATTTTCAGTGGGTTTCATGATCATGATATATATATATTTTCTTTAAAAGACGCACATTTCCCTCTCTACACATTTATGAGTTTTTCCCTTGTTTTTAAGCTGTACAATCTTTTCTTCTGGGAGAGAGAAAAAGATGAGACGGTCCGGGTCTTTATCAGCAGAAAAAAAATGGAAAAACGAAGACCAAAAGAAAGAAGAAAGGAATGATTTTATGCTTAAGTTTTGCTACAACAGCGCAACCAAAAAGAGAGGAGTTAAGTCAGTTGAGATGATGATGGCTCAAGGAGAAAGACTTACTGCATGATATACAAATATCGACATTTCAAAATGGTTAAGAGAGACAGAAAGAGAGAGAGGAAGATGCATTTCATAAGAAGACACATTATGCAAAGCTTTCTCTCTTTTTTCCATATTTTCTTTTCTCTCTGTCTCTCTTAAACAAAGCATGCACGACATTTACACTAACGTTTTGAAAGGGAACGATAGAGATAAAAAATAGTCGAATCAGTGGAATATATTATTACAAATCTGGTGATCACCCACATCACCTCCACCGCCGAGCCACCGCCACCACCATCATTTTCTCCCAGTCTCATATTTTATTATTATAAATTATGCTATGTGTTTGATAACTATTTATTTCTTGGATACACACACACTCACTCGTACACATACACACTCTAAAAATCTGCATATGAGATCCCTGCTGCTCCTGATTTGTGTAAGCACCCACATATTATCACTTTCATCTTTTTACTCGATCCTCTGGTAAAAGCTGATTTATACACATCTTCAAAACAATATAATATCTCTGTGTGTATTACGTAAAGTATACATTTCATCATTATCATTGTTATATCACGATCATCCTCCTGACTAAGCATAAAAAATCAATATGCACATCAGTTGTATAAATGAATGAATGAATGTGTCTGATCATAATGTACTGGGACAACTGCGTATGCAAGCTTAAAAAAGCGACAAAGAAGAGGGAAGACGAAGCAGAAGGAGGAGGGAAACTGTTATTATTTAAATTACTAGCATATGTGTAATTTTCACGGATAGATGAAACTCGTTTTGAGTGTGCATATGTGAATGTTGAAGGTGTGAATATAAGTGTGTGTATGTGTATGTTCTGGAATATTATTCTCTTTTCTCCATTTCATTTCACCCATTCCATCCTTTCCTTTTTCTAGTGAAAATCTCAGGTGTTGACATTCAACGAAAAAAACTATAATTTTATTATTTTTTCTTGCCAGTGTACTTTTTGTGCATGTTCTCTATCTGAAGTGTGAAGAGAAAAAGAGAAAAAAATGAGAGAGGAAATATGCAATGTAGTGTGTTCACACGTGCTTTTTATGACTACCTCTTTTATGACACGGAATACTCATTACCGTCGCCATCACCACCTCTGTTTTTTACATTACTATCATCATCACTGACTTTTTTTTCTTTCTTCCCCTTCATATACACAACTTTTTTTTCTTAAACTCAACTGGCGACAACTACTGTCGGATACTTAAACAATATAAAAATTGGTCACACATTGCTGCTGCTGCTGTCGATAAACGTTATAATCTAGTGGGAGGTCAGTGGGAAGGAAATTTTTGTATTCATGGATTGTGTCGGGAAGAGTGTTTCCCAATATAGTGAAATGGATACAACCATTTTTTTATTAGGGGGTATTTGGTCATAAATATGAATATTTTCTAAACACTAGTGTCCAGGAAAAAATCTATTGGCATCTTTGGAAATATCTTTCTCCCCTACAATCTTGCATTATTATTTTTATAATGTTGAAACTGGAGACATGCTGTCGTTTATAAAAATGATTTCTGTCGATTTGGTTTCCCCTTAATTTAATTTTTTTTGAAGCAGATACATGAAAACGAAATTGTTATATGTCCTTCGGCTTGGTTTGATTTTAGTGCTGAAAAATATTTTTTGAAATTTTTTGTCAAAATGACCATTATGTGTTAAATGGGTTTAAATAAATATCGACATAAATCAACAAGAAAGTTGAATTAAAAATGGAAAATCGCTTGCTTTAAAAGCTTTGATATGAAGTGTAAAAATATATAAAAAGGGCCATTGCTTAGTTGCTGATTTATTCACGATAATCTTTTTGATGTAAGATAAATGCTAAGTGGTCACTGGTGGAAGTTATGATAGTTTTGAGATTCAACTAAATGGCTTTTGACTTCCTGGTGACAAGTGGGCTTAAGAACTGGGCTCCCTGTAGTGAAAAAACAGGAATTATGCCATGCAATTCTTATGTTCTTGTTTTCTAAAACATAAAAAAAGTAAAAGTCTTTAACGACTATCTATAATGGAAACTGTTGTTAGCATAGCATAAACGCATAGATCTAGAAACAATGCCAATTTTAATAAAAATGTGTCAAATTTAACAGGATGTCTTTGAAAACTGTTTCTCAAAATGAGGAAAGGAAATAAACTCTGAACTTGCTGTTAGAAAAAAGATTAAAATGATGGGCACTTGTATATCTGCCACCGGTGATAAAATAAATATCTAATGTTATTTTTAAAGTACAGTGTATTCCAGTATCGTCTAATGTTAAGATGAAAAAGTCCGATTACAGCAGACTTCTTATAACATATTTGTAGAGGAATACAGAAATAGTATACACAATAAAACCTTGGACTTTTGGGAACTTTTCGGGGAAAGATAAAGTTTTGATGCTGTTCTAAATGATTGTGGATATACTTATATATTTATAATATACTTGTATTCGATTGTCTATAGCAGTACATTCATTTTGCAATAGATCATAAAACTGGATTTTCTACCGGTCTTCTTGGATTCCTATGTGCTTCAAAAATAATAATAACAACTTAAAGTAATAAAGATTTGAGATAAATTAACTTTTGTTTTTGCTTTGCATCCAATTTTACAATAGGCTAAATTCTCCATTGAAAAAAACTTAAGGGTTTGTTGAGGTTAAAAATAAATATCCTTTTTTCATCAGCCTATTTAGCTATTTTATCTTTCTTCAATCAAACTATCTTTATTTTTATTTTGTTGAATGCATTTGGCAAAAGCTTGTTAATCATCAACATCTTTTCAAAAGTTATAGCAGTATCGAGTACATCATAATTAAAAAGTGTTAAGAATGGTCAGAAAAACTGGCATTTGAAAAAATAACTGATAAACTTTATCTATTGATAGGACAACGAAGTTCCATGATGCAGAGTTAAGCACTTTTGTCATTAATTTTTTCATGCAATTAAAGCGCTGCTTAAAATGTTTTGTTTTTAGTTATAGTTGGTAGGCTTATTTGTCCCACACACTCCAAGCATTACATTATGAACTATGCATTATAAACTAACTAATGACAACCGACTGTACATTCCTCATCAATACCAAATGGAATCAAGACGAATAACGAAGTAAATATAATAATAGTACCAAGTGACTCTATTGCATTAACTCTAACCAACAAAGAAAAAACCGATAAAGTTTAAAAAGAAGAAAGGGAATGAAACAAAAGTCATATTATTATTTTTCGGGGAAAAGCGTTTGGCCCTGCTTTTTTCTAGTGATCATGCAAATGAAAGGAAAATATAGGGTGATGGCATATTAGATGACGGGATATAACACGCTGAATTGTAGTACTCACCATTCGAGAGTTCTTTTCCTGTGAGTTTGACTCTGTTCAGAAAACACCGTCTCTGCCATCGTCAACCACTACACATCCATTCATCTAGACAAATATCGGTATTTGGTATGTCAAAGACGTGCGTATATCCCAATATTACGAGATTGTCTTATATCAAAGCACAGTTTGAATAACTCCCTCTCATTCTTTTTCTTCTTGGTATCAAGGCCACCAACTTCTCTTTTCCTTGTAATTGACTTTCTTTAATTATTTTTTCTTCTTCTGCTGTGGGGTAACGGAACCCGAAAAAAAGATTATAGGGAGTTAAACTGTATATCGTATATAAGTCTACAATCTTTAGAAACATTACATCAGCATTCGCTTTTCAAGCCTGAAAGAAAAAATTTAAGAAACTCATCTATAAAAAAATAACGAATAGCTTGTGTTTGTACTATGTAATGTGTCTTAGCTTAAAAACAAAAAAAGTTTCCCAATATATAGCAACATATAAAGCAATGAGAATGGGCTGATTGTTGAAAGAAAGATAAGTAGAAGATGAAGAATGAAGCATAAAAAGTATTCAAAGTTTCCCTTAACTCATTTAGCATGTTTTTTTTCAAATTCGAATACAAATGAAATGCTCGAGTGATGCTAAATGATGTTCTGTTATAGATATTAACCCAATCTACACTACTATATTCCACATTTCTACAAGCATGCTGCCAATACTCATACGAACACGAGAAAACAATATGATTTTAAAGGTAGTATAAACGCCAGCCTTCCCAGGTATTATTTGCTGGTTATCTAGATATAAAAAAGTTATTGTTTATGACAATGTTGGTATGATACATGAACATTGAAATGGCAATAATATTTTTTATAAGGTGATAGGCGCCTTTCGCCCTATGCCAAAGTCTACCTTAGCCTTTTTACATGAATAACATTTGAATATTTATAAAAGTCTTAATCTCTATAATGCGTTGTGGCTCAATGAGTATAGTATTTAGTTAGAAGCAGCGGTGTGCTCAGCAGTGAAATTCTTTTTTATGAGCCATATACACATAACGAGTTTATAAAAAATATACATTGTCATCTCGCCATCATCATCGTCATCGTTTACCAGTCGTCCTCCTCTCCTCATCATTCAACTCACTTGGTGCATATTTCCATTAAAGAAGTAGGGAAAGTAGTATTAGCAGCAGTAGTAGTAGGTGTTCACATTAAGATATACAAAAAGTCCGATTTATTTTGCTCAGCTATGTGGAAAAATGACGGCATTAATTGTTTCATCTCTCCCAAAGTTTTTTTCTTTCTCTTCTCATCTCTCACTAACTTACTTGCAGGCTTAAATTATATGCGCTGCAGGGATTACAGCACTGATGAAACAATTATTTGATCTCTCATCTCTCAGTCAGTCATCATCTCCTCCTCTTGGTATTAGTATAAACTTTTTTCTAGGTTTTATACAATCTTTTTAATATATAAAAAGATTTAGCTAGTATTATTTGATATAAATGTAAAGTATCTGGCTTTCATTTACTTTTTTCACTGTGATCTCCTCTCATTTACTCTTTAAAAACTTGCTATAAAGTCTCAGTCACTTTCCTCATCATAATCTCAATCTTTTTTTATTCTGAAATAAATAAATGAGACTTTACACTTTTTATGTATTTCATTTAAAAAGTTTTCGACAACTGTATTCTCTCCTTATTCTTTTCTCCTCACCAGCCTTTGTTTTCCCATTTTTTGCATGTGACAGATTTTGAATCACTTTGGCAACTGTTTTTACTGCTTAAACTAATACAGTGACAACAAAGGCGAATGCTGTGCTCTGCTCTGATTTTGATTAGTTTCAGGACATTTACATGCTCAAATTGAAAGAATTTTCTAGTTTACGATTTCTGTCCTGAATAGATTCTATTAAAAAATTATTGTCCATTTCATACAATGCATAGTATTTTATTGATCATTATTGTCCTATTATTATTGCACGACTGCATTCTCCACCTCTCACTTTGCTACCAAGTCAAAAGGGAACAAAAATGCTGACTTGACTGTTTTCTCACAAGAAAAACAACACAAAAACCTTTTTCCTCCCTTGAAAAGGTTTTTTATTTCTGTGTTTCGTCTCCGATTACATGGTATCATTTCTTTAAAGTAAGCATGGTAGTTTTGAATTGCTCGTATACTTTTTCATCCCATTCACTTCCACTGCCGTGTCACCTATATTACTATATCCGGTACTCATAACACACCACAAAATATTATCCGAATGGATGCTGAATCCAAGTATCAGTTGCAACTAAAGTATTGGGAAAGAAGAAAAATAACCGCTTGAAAAACAGCAGCAACAGAAGAAGAAAAATAATGATAAGTTGCATGTCGTCCTTCTCTACTCTCAAGTAAATTTTATAGCTGAGTGGGACAACTTACTACCGAAAGCAACACCAATACCACCACTGCTACTGCTTCTCCTGTCGAAACAGCGTATTACTTATTATTATGTAGGTGGTATATAATATTTTCCGTACGTAACACACAAAAACATTGTACATAGAAGCTATACAACATAACTTTCGGTTATTTTTTCATGTACAAGTCCCTGAAACAGATCTCCGTACGGGCTAGGAGGATCTGTAGTACAAAGACGAACCTGCCTGCTCCTCCGTCAGTACAATCTCATACATTTTTATGGAGCATATTTCTTTAGGAAAAAAAATTGAAGCTGGAACAGAGCAGGAGAACAGGCCATGAGATAGATAAAGCAGTCAAGTAAAGTACTGCTATGAGTACTTGAGAGGATCATAAAAACGGGTGTTATATCACAGCAAAACATAACCTAAACAATGCTTACCTTGCTTCACATCCCATGTCGATTCAATACAGCTGAATGGGAGAAAATTGGGATTTACACAGTTACTGCTGTTTTTATTATTATTATTATGATCATTGTCATCACCAGCGCAGAAACCTACAGAAACAACATTATTAAGTAATATTAAAATATATGCTTACATATGCACGTATATGTGCAATATTCGATGACACATTATGATAGAAAAATGATAAAAAATATTATGAATACATAGAGGAAAATGAATGGCGCTTAGGGGCTTCGAAGCTATTTGAAACGATGATTTGTTACGATTATGATAATAGTGTTTTTAAAAAGAGGGATGTAACAAGAAATAACGAAGCGCGTATTCCGGAAGACAGAAAATAATATAAATAAATAACAACGACAAATATTTATGGTGTATTATTTTATTTCTGGATGATATAGGATACAGTACTCTGCAGTGGTATTATAGAGATAAATTTGCTGTAATTGATTTCGTGTATTTCAACATATTTAAATATATAATTTTGTTGGTATATCGAGATCATTCTTCTTCCTGCCGCCGGCAGCGCCTCTACCTGTGATGGGAATTGGAAAAGTAAAATAAATAAACAAGATTTTTAATAAAGTGCATTATAGTATTGAATTACTGTTTTGTAGCTGTGTTGTGTAGTTAATGGAGAAAGTATCTATATGCATTTGATATTCAAATTTAAACGGTTTTTTCTGAAAATAGCATTCATCCGCATGATAAGTACACACACCTGTGCAGAGTAATATTGAGAAATACAACGAACTATATTTTGTGTGTAGGGAGAAGTGAAGAAGTAATGTATAGTTTGTTAGTCGCTTTATAGGTATTTGTATTGATTTTTATACATTCTTTAAGTAAAATAAAATACATATCGCTATTTTTTCTTTAATCGACAATCCAATCGACAAACCTATTGATTTTATTGTTAAACATTGAAAATAAAGCGGAAAGAGGGGATTGCAAACTCTATGCGGATAACGAAACAAAAAGAGTTCACGCTTGCATTGACTCTTAATTCTGTTTTTCTTACCGAATTCTAAGACAAAAATAAGGAAAACGGAGGATTTTTTACTTCTGTTTAAAAGAAAAGCACTAGATCCGTGTAAATAAACTCGTTTGTGAAGACCTGCAAGAATATCAAAAAGAAGGAAACTTATGCAAGTATGTATTTAAGTAAGGTACAACAAAATTGCGATTACATTCTATATACATTTTATAGACAGAAAAATGGGGAAGAATTTTCTCAAACATATATAAAATGAGAGAAAAAGAAGCAAAACAGAAAACTTTTTCTCTCGTTTTCTATACAAGAAGGCATTCAAACATACAATATTTCTGTATAGTGCGGTAGATATATTTTCTTTTTCAAGGCGCATTGATATGCACGTCATTTCTTGCAATGTTTTCCAATGTTTATTAGATGCGGAAAAGAAGGAAAGAATAAAGAAAAAAGACTTTTGTGTGTATCTATATGTATGCGAAAGCACCGAAGGAGAATAAAAGGGTGTCTGTGCATGCAACAAAGTGACTCAGTAAATTGTATTTATATTTAGCTGGAAAAAAAAGTTGTGGAATTGAAACGCTTTCTTTTTATATGTATTTTTCTACAATAACAAAGTCAAAAGTAAGCAGTTGTATTTGATCAGCCTAGCAAACATTTCACATAGTGGTTGAGAGGGAAAGAGAGACTCAGCTCTCGAACCCAATAAGCAAGGAGTGGTGTCAGAAGAGCAGTCAGTCATTCAAAAAAAGATGCAGGTAACTTCTTGGGTTTAGATCACAACCAGATAAATATACACATATGCATACATGAAATCTTTATCCGACTTACAAACTTAAGCTTAGCTCTCTATCCCTTTCTCCGTCTCTCACTCACATTCTTTGTATTATTTTCTACCTACTTTTATTCAGCTGAATAAAAACCGTAAAAAGAGAAGATGACTTTATTTTCCTTTTGTAAGAAATTTACTACTGTGTATACCATACAATATTTCAATGTGGTTTACCGGAATCCTCTCCTCCTCACTTTTCAACTTATCCAAGAGGAAAAACAGAAATATTTGCTATGCAAAAGCAAGATGTGTTCTTTCCACCCATCCATCCATACAACTTTTATAAACTAATATCGTCAAGTAAATAATACGTTTATTTTTTTCATTTAGTTTGCGGTAGTGGTTGAAAGAAACGCAAGTGTATATAGCTATATCTCTCCCTTCTATGGGGATTATTATTTGGTATTCTTTGTTCGTCCGCAGCCGTTCGTCATTGTAGTGTGTATATTTTCCTTTAAAGAAACCGTCTTGACAAATTCAGGTGAAACATGAATAAATTTATGACGAAAATCTATTGACAGATTCTATGTAGTTTTTTAGGATGATATTTTCTGTATACAGAACTAAGAGAAACAAATTTCTGGTTAAATTGCATGCAGACTTCTTTCTTGACAAATACAGTTTTCAACTGTTATTCAAACATATTTACCAAACGGGACATGTAGTGCATTATAAAACAGTGATAACTGGAGAAAAAGTTTTTCATTCACATTTTCTTTTTGAAAGATAAAACATTGTGGTAGTTCAAATTTCCATCGTCTAAAATATGGAAAAACACAAACAAAAGAATTTTTATAAATTACACGCACCTTTAATTTGCATTCACGTGGGCAAAAGTTGTGTTACATACTTTCATTTTTATATAAGCAAATAGCATTGTTGAAACTAAAAGTTATTTTTAAATTTTGGAAAACGATTTATAAGTTCACCATTTGTTTTATATTAACGAATCGTAAAAATAAAACATATTTTTTAAAAATTAAATATTTTTTCCAACAAATACATTCATTTTTCTTTGATACGATACTAGTCACACTTTTTCTTGACAGCAAGTAATATGTGAACTTATGAACAAAAAGTTTAAACGGGGATGCAGGAGTTTATTGAGTGTTTCCTCTTCCCATTTTGGGCAGCAAGCGGAGAAAGTTAACAGTACGGAAGAGAATATATCGCCAACTGTAAATAAAAGTGGATTTGGATATTGGACACCCAGACAATAACATTAGAAGCAGTTGGCAAGCAAGTATTTCCTTCACCGATATCTATATACCAGTCCAAAGTAAAAAAAACGTACAGAAAATGAAAGTATATATAATATTATTGGGCTGTTATTTATTTCACCACTTTTAGCATTGACAACACAAATGATTCAAAGAATCCCTTGTAGTAACCATTCATTTACGTAAGCAGCTGCAGTAGCTTAAGCAAAAAAGGGAAAGGAGAAGAAAACCCACTCATTTTTTTCCAGTGTTTGTAGATGTGTGTATATATATGCAAGAATGACCATAATGGACATTCATTGTTCATTTTTGACAGTTGCTGAAATTTTTGTACATTCTCACTCACTCATCCCACACTTACTTTCTCTCTCTCTCTCTCGTTTCCTCGCCAACAAAAACTCAAACTACCTTTTTTCTATGTAGACTAACACAATAAAGTATTTTCTTTCTAGGAACAAAAAATTGAGATCATGCCAGAAAAAGGAGAATAATTTTTCAACTTTTTTTTCATCTTCTGTTGAAACAACAAACGATGTACGCTTTTGTTTCTTACGGAGAATGTTCTGCTTTATTGCTTGATGCTTGCTACGCAACACGGATGATATAAGTTTTTCCTTGTAAATTAAAAAGAAAAATGTATATTGACAGAATATCATTATCTAAGATGGGTGTCTTTTGTTACAGAATGGCTAGTAGAAATGATAATTTCGTCACTAGAAACTACCTTTTGTTTTTTACTCATTTCAGAAGAACCGTAACATTACCAAGGAAACACTGTTAAATTTCTTAATCATGATACTGAATTGTGGTAAAATAGGATAGTCTGTTGAATAGTTACATATCCCATTTAGTGTATTTTCCCTCCATTGTGGTGAAACGCGGTGGATGTCAAGGCTTATTATAACGATCACATAAATGAATTGGTTGACTGACTTGAGTCCCATGTGACCGATGGACAAAGCAAAAAAAGACAATCTGTTTTTTATATTTAAGTAGATGAAATCAAGGAAGGAGGGAAATTTTCTTATTGTATACATATGTCTCGATCGTTTTGTTGTTTTTTCTTCCCGTAGTGTTTTAGGGAGTCTCTTGTTGAGCTTAAACTAAAAGTACCATCAGCCATCCAATTTCATCTATTGGCAATCTTGCATTGATGAGATGACCAAAGTCAATCCCAACGATGATCCTTGTGGCTCAAGATAAAGCCTCCGAATTACTATCATCACCCACATGGAGTTTATAGCATAGTTCATTGCCTGTATATGTATTTATCATACCGCCACCGATTTCTCTCAAATACCTAACTATAATACACAAAGAGAAAGCGAGAGAAAGAAAGACTATTCCTATTTATCTATCCGTACATCTTTCTCCCTCTTTGGCTTCTCCGTTCGACAACAAAACGATCACAAGATAGTATCTTGGCTCAGTTTTAAATAATGCTACACATACATTATAGGTCATAACATTCAGGAAGTGCTGCATTGACCGGCCTCCTCAATGTCCACTATAATGGGCCTCCCTAAGCTTTTCAATGTTTTCGGTGGACCTTAAAGAGTGCTCACTCAGCACAACAGGAGCTTCGTTTCTTTCCTCTTTCAGACCACCACAACCAATACTATTATCATCATCATGATCGTGTCCTGCTTAGTAGCTGTATCCCATGCTTCCAGTCTTTTAAATTCCTATATGATACTTTTTGTTGTTGGGATGAAACCCCTACGGACAGGGATACAATAAGCAGCGTCATCCGTTCATAGTTAACCACAAAAAGATATTGTAAAAGTGATCCGACTTTTTTATTCTTCTGGTCGTATACCATCGAAGAAAAGGAAACGAAGGGAAAAAGTTGATCAGTTTTTATGTATATGCACTACCTATCAAAGCAATGAAGCAATAATAAGATCACCCTTCAATTGCATCAAGTATATAGTAATAATGGCAGCATTACCCCAAACGAGGATGGTTGCTTGTTATTAAAGAAATTCTTGCTCTTTGCTTACTTTACGTTCAACTTGCTGAAATGATATCGTTTGTGCTCAATCACCTTTCGAAATGGTGTCATACAAACGGAATTGCTATTGTCAACTTGAAATCCAACTCCTTTTTTAACTTGCTATGATATCATGTTTGTTGAAGGAATAAAGTTGCACTTTTTCGAGTATGTAGCAATTTTCCCCAAAGTGATATTGCCATTTGATGCTGATAGTGTGCTTCTCCTTGATTTTTCTTTTAGGTATTCACAGAAACTGATGAGTGTATGGTGCACACTAAATTTAGAAGATAGAGAGGGGCACAATAGATTGAATGCGAAAAGGTATGGGTAATAATCATAAGCATGATGATGATAGTGGGATGATCTTCGATTGTTTTGTGCAATTACGTTAAGAGGAAACTTTCCTGTTTTAAAAAGTTTCTTGTTGGTAAGATCACCTGACCCAGCACTCTTTCTCTTCCAATGTGTTTGTGAAAGTTGACGCTAGACAAACCCATCTGCAGATATTACGGGAGTACTCACTTAATCTGTCTTTCTTTCCTTTTCTGTCCATCTCATTTGACGGATCACCGAAACCTTAAATTGAGATTGTGATGCTGATGTTAAAGTTGATGGTGAAAACTAGTCGCATATTGGTTTTTCGTTTTTCATTTCTTCCATCTTACTATCAAAATTGCTCTTGGAGTAGCATATACCTGGGTGTCTCATCTATGTGCATTTCCATCAAAAGATGGTACTGATGACAGGATGCCTGATATTCTAGCACGTACAGTCATATTAGTTGATATACATACATATGACGACTATAGAGATGTGATGAGTTGCACTGTTATCCACCATTAATATCATAGTTGTCAATAACACAGTAAAATTAGCCAACAGCAGCTATCCCAGCAGAAAAACTTATTATTACATTACCAAAATTCAAGAATAGATGCATGGTGTCTTTTAAACTCAACATTTGTGTTTAAACCACCGGAAATATAAATGCACATCTAAATACGTATTGCAAAAACGATTTTCTGTCAAAATACGAAGTTGAGAATTACCGAAGACATTAAGAAAGGAAACCACAGTTAATTTGAATCGTATACAACGATTAACATTTTAAAACATGTATATAGTAAATGTCAAAGAATATCGCTAATAATGACATTTACATCAGTATAACTTTAGGTATAAAAGCTGATCGCTCATTAGTGAAAGGTAACCAACATACGGAAATCACATCCTTCCTGAAGCACAATGATGACTAAAATACAAAAATGCTAATACATAAATAAGCTCACTTACTATTAATGGAAAGTAAGTAAAAGATTGAGCCAGTCACGTCAAATTCAAATTGCTTAAAACGGGTGGAAAATTGCATAAAAAGAGTTGACTAAATAGAGCATCACACATTAATGAACATGTTGATCAGTAGCTTTGACATCACAAGCATAAAGTGACATCAACCTTTGTGCATCAAATGAATCACACAGTAGTAAACTGAGACATGATCCTTGTCATTCTTCAAAATAACTGGAGCAAGAGAAATGCTGAGTTTTTTTAAAGAGTATTTTGCGGCTAGCTTGTTAGCTTAAAAGGAGAAATTCTAGAGTGATTCAAACGACAAGAATGTTAGATTCTTGCATGCCTACAATGTAGAGGATGTGTATAGTGTATATATTACTATTATACGATTGTTCGTCAACAGACAACTTTCGACCCTCTTGTACTTCCTACTTCACTGACTCTGCTGTATCTGTACTTTCTTAATCTCATTGACAAAGTCCGGAAAGCTTCCAAGTTTATTTAATTCAGTAATGTGTCTACCTAACACATATCATCCGCACAACCAGAAGTATAATAAACCATGCAAATGGAGTAATGGAAACTTGCGTCGTAAAGAGCAGTAATTATGATGATTTTGGTGATGTTGA
>JAQFYG010000921.1:0-22865 GCA_034694325.1 Entomobrya corticalis
AACAAAGCGGCGGTTCTCTTAGGACAGCACGAAAAAACAGCAATGCAAAATGCAACCCATCTCAAACTGACGCAGTAATTTATGAACGATGATATTCAATACTATTGTTAATATAAGTGATTACTGTTTTCAAAATAAATAAATTCCAATAGCTCAACTAAATTCCTGACCAGCAATCATCATCACATTAGATATCAAAGAGAATAAAAATATTATTCTAGAGCTGAGGTGGGGACAACCGATAAAAGACTATTTGTAAGTGGTAAGCTCGGATATCAGTTTATTGTTAAATTTGTAAAATCAAGCAAATAAATAAATATAAAGATTCAAATGCAATTTAAAAAAAATTGGAACAAAGTTTTGCTTATTGCCTTACAAGCACGAACGAAACAAATGAAACGAGCTGTGGGCTTACTGTGTGATTTGATTACTATGTTCATCACAAAAAGCTCCTTCATTTCATCCTTGCTAACAATTACCCTCTATTTTAAAGTTGAAGGCCAGTTGGTTTTGGTATTAAATAATAATATCACTCATCTTCTCATGTTTTGAATTACCAACAGCTACGTTAAAGTCAGTATGGAAGCAGCAATATTATTACTAGCACCAGACTTACATTTAAATACATACAGTAAAGATGCATCTCTGGGCTTCTACCACAGATATTATCATCATTCATTAATGCATGCTGAGGATTAACATGGATGGTGATGCGCTAACGAACAAATCTTGCTGAAATCTCTGTCAAAATGCTACATGATATTATTTCCAGTGCAGTGAATGTTTATTATAACATTGTACATCGCTCTTGTTGTTTTGCTTAGCCATCTAAATTCCATTGTTGATGTTGGTGTACTAAGAATCGAAAGTTCTTGTGCAAGCATATTAAAATACATACACAACTGTGCTATTTTCATGATGATTCTTTTGTAAATGTAGTATGTACAGCCTCTGCATAAATACAAAATGCTGATTCCATGCTTCAAGTTCCATCACATCATTAAATTTTAAAGGAATAAACACAAAATATTATCGTCCGTCCCTTCAAGAAATTCTACAAAGCTACTAGCTTTTCTGTGTGCCACAGGCTATTTTTTTACACCTAAATACATCTGTAAGAGCACTCTCTATAAAACCAATAATTTTTTGTGCAAACAAAACTAGATTATATTTTTTGCTGTTCGTAAGTTCGTATCACTGAAAGGCTGAAAACAGGTATAGTGGCATATGTTGTGAATGCTAGGCTTAAAAAACTGCCTCTTGTGCCGATTACCGACTACCAAGGGTCTGTTGGTCAAATAAACGTCTGGCCTGGACTGGACACTTTTGTATGAAATTTAGATCTCATTCTAAATCAACGCATTCCTTTAAAATTCGAATAAAGCAACCGGCGGCAGCCACAATTTTATTCAGGTATAAACCTATAGCCAATTTTCTTTGTTACATACCTATGTAGTCTGTAGATGTATGCTTTAATAAATATAAAAATTTGTCGTCTCTCTGTAGTTTGTGATCATCCAAAGAAAAATAGCAAATACTTAGAATATAGCTTGATACTGCACGAGATACACTTTAGCAACATAGACAGTAGGATATTCAACATTTAATAATATTTAAGAGGAAATGCAATTTCCGTTTTCATAAGAAGGTATGTCGTCATTTAACCTTTAAAAAGTCGACAATATTATTTAATCAGAGATTTACAGTTATTAAAAAACTACATAGTCAAATGGTGTAAATCGTTAACTTTAGGTGGAATGGTTTCGATGGAATAAGTTTTGCTTCCCATGTGACTTACTATCTGAATAATCTGAAAGGTGTCACAGACAAAGACTCAGAGACTAATGTTCGATGTTATGATGTATGACCGCAATTGTAGTTTACATTTGTTTATTTTTACCATGTGAGAATTCCTATTTTAAGCATAAGGTGGTTAGACAAAAATGCATGGAATAATGTTTAGTGCCAAGAGTGTTGGCTGTCGCGTAAAATCATAAAAAAGAGATTACCAGCAAATATCAAAATTGTTAGTTGCATTTATGAAGTACGTCGTTATTTTCTGTCGCGGAGTCAGTAAGCTTTTCCTGCTCATCAATGCTATATCATTATGGTGAAAGGGGATTCCCTTTATATTTTGTTGTTTTGGTGTACGTATATATTTTATCCTTCGTCTGGATTTTAATGATATGACAATTTGATATTTGATATTGGATCTTATATATGAATTGTTTAGAGTATTCTGTCTGGAAGATAATGGTCTGTTAATATGCAGTTAGTAATCTCTACGATCTTTACTAGCTATGAATAACCCATTCTAAAAGTGAACTGATGCCAAAGAAAACACTCATCGGAGTTCATTGGAGAGCTCGTCTGCCAGCATCAATTGCCCTGAACTGGCACATATCATAAATGTATCATGTAATGATGTAATGTATTTGAATGCATGGCACATGGTTTCCAATTACAAATTTAATTTCTTAAGTACAGCGTATGCAAGCCAAGGAGCAAAGTTCATTTTTAATGGTGTCATACAAATTCTTTGCACATATATGAGTTGTGAATCACATCCTTTCAATCAATACAAATTGGAATATTAGACGATTTGTTATTTCAGTTCAGAATTTTTGAATAGGCATGAGTCATGCAGTATCAGTATCAGCTTGCTGATTGGCAGGAAAGGAACACTGTAATAAAATACTGGCTGGTATGATATTATATTTGTGTTATTTGACAGAGTATATACCATACTTAACTGTTAAGCATTTAGGTATTTTTTCCAATCTATTCAGAAACGCAGTGATTGAGTGATGAACGTCCTTTATACCAAAATTCATGGTTAATTTGTCCATATTGTAGATTTGACTTATATAAACCTTTTTTTTGCATTTGCAAGCTTTCATCTTTAGCATACGTAATACGTAAATGAACATTATCTCGTCTTCTAGTGACGCGTGTATATTGCACAGTCAACCATGAATACTTGTTTTGGCTAACGAATATTAATTAATATATATCTATAGTGTTCAAAGTACAAGGTTTATATAGCTTTAAAGGGCTTCATGAAAATGCAAAACAAAGCTCTGACACTCTGACTGAGTCACTTGCTTCTCTACACATACTTCACTTCCGGTACGCGCGTGTGAATTTGTGGACGCAACAAATGAACATGTCGTCTCAGCTGGAGGACAAGAGCTATAAGCAGCATACTTGTAATGCAATAATAGACTCGACTCAATCTTCAACTTCAACTCGTTTGAACAACAGCATGTTTGAACAATTTTCTTTCAAGGATTCAAAGAGTAGTTAATTTTTAAGCTATACCACGAAACAGGTACATTTAATGAGAAATGATATGCCAAAGTGCTAATAACTCCAAGCTATGTACAACTCCATGCAATAAAATAAGAGTTGTAATGTGGCTCCAGTGATTGACGGTTTCCTTCTATTCACTGTAATATGCTATGTCAACTTCGTATCACCTCTTCTACAAACAAGTTATTTGCAGCTGCTTTATAGTGTGAACAGTGCTCACTGCTGTACATCCAGAATCCAGTTCAAGATATCCACATAATTCATATTATTGTCATGCATGTACTACCTATATTGAGCAGATGAAAAAGATGCTTGAGTGGAAAAAGTTCTTTATCAGCAAGAACCAATTATCAACTATGAGTAGTATCTTGTAAAAACTATGCATTTGCGACTGAATTTTGCACTTTTCTTTCTCGCGAGCAATTGAATTGAAGAAGGATGCTTATTGTGTGTTGTGTGTTTATAAAATGCTAATATCAGAAAACTTACGCTACGACCAGAAAAAATGTGATGCGAAGCGATCAAACAAGACATACACGACAGTTTTAGAGCAAAGTCACGAACATCGTCGTTTGGAGAATTTTCGCACTATCTATTGTGTGTACTTACCTGTTGTTTATTTTTAGAGGTTCGAGTATGTAAACAGCGGTCATTACTATAAATACCTGTTTCGTTGTCATCAATCATGCTATTGACTGTGTCCCTTATTTTATACAATTAGTGCTAGACTAATAAGCAATTCCTTCAGAGTATTTCTCATCCGGTCTGGAAGAAAACTGTCTCTTCAATACATGATTAAGAGTCTCATCACCTATTTCATTGTGCCTTTCCATTGGATTTCACTTACATTTTCATTTAGTTCGTTAACGCAGGCAAATTTTTAAAACTATCCACGTAATGCATCCAATCCACTTCAAACCAACAGTAAAACAAACTGACGACTGATCATGCACTCAATCTTCAATGAGACATATAACACCTAAACTAAAACTGTTTAAGTGATTAGTTATCCATTTTTCTTTTCCTAATGTTCGTGATGCCACATAATCAATATTTCACTTCATCAATGCATAAATAAAGCATCATCATATACAGCAAATAAAGTTGTTCTTGTGCAGACGTGAATGAAATGCTCAAATGCAACATGTTTTCCATCCAAACACAAAGACGCAATGAGCACAACAAGTTAACAGTGAACAAAGTTGATAAAAGATCTGTTGGAAAATTCACACTCAAGCCTATAAAAGCCTAGAGAGATAGGCATTGAACATATTTGACCGTGTATATCATATCATATTGATAATCTATATTTAGTGTACACATTAGCATAGTGTGTACCTAAATTATCGTCAGGCACAGAGCCAACTTGTATTTCTGTAAATTGTACGTGCCTAACAACAGTCATTTTAATGTTTGAACTCAAGGAGCCCAGTGCTAGCACCCATTACCCCTCCGAAGAGGTTCATTATTACCTTTGTAACTGCAACCGACTACCCTTATTCAATTTTCGTCATCCTGCAGGGGTGCGACAGCCTCATGACATGAAAACGCGACAGCGATGGATCCTACTAGGTTTCATGATCCTCGCAGGCATCGTCCTGCTTCTCATGTTAACTGGAGGAATTACGCAAAATCCTGCTTCGGCATCATCCATGAGTCTGACGTTGGACCTTGAACGCTTGACAGACAGAGAAAAATGTCCAGCTTGTTTTGGAGTAAAAATGTGTCCACAGATCATCACAAAACAGATAAAACTTAGTGACTGGACAAAATATAAAGTTTCCAAGTTTGTAAATCAAAAGAATGTGTATTATGGACAGTGGGATGATGGTGTTACACAGCGAAAAGTAAGCGATCACAAGAAAATTGTGTCTGATGGTGCTTATCGATGCTAAAAGGTATATGCAGTTTTTGAAAAGAATGGTTTTTATTTTTTGTAGGTAATTTTGAAGAAGCTTGCCCATGATCATGAGCTAGACGCACTGGACCGTACAATATGTGACAGGCATGGGAAGGACCATACGTGCGACGTATCTGATTCCGTCCGACATTTAATTGATGAATATTCACATCATTCTACCTTACGACCAGGCGAGCAGATTTTGCACGGCGAAAAAATCGGAAATGGGTCAGATGTTTTGCTTTGTCCATCTCATGGGAAAATGGACTATTTGATTAAGGCTGCTACTACATTCAACAAAGGACAGCATAAGAAGACTATTTTAGCAAATGTTTTAACTACCATTCTGGTTAATCCAGAGCCAATCATATTGGAGGTATGTAAACTACAATCGCACAAGTTTCATGTCTTTCAACTTGAATATATTATGTCATTGCTAAAATAAAATGATACCATTATGAGGGAAGACACAGACATAATAGGCAACTATAATAATGAAATCTTTTTCCTTTGTTATAACAGGCCTTCCCAGCATCACAACGTTGGCCGTTTCCAACATTTTATGGCGCGTGTGGGAGATTGGTTGTAGAAGAATACGTCGGCAGACCATTATCGTCTTATATAAACGAACCGTTTAGATTGAGGGCGTACCTAGCCCTACAGCTTTTGAAAATGGCCAATTTATTTTATGAAAACCCAACAAATTTTATTTTATATATGACTGACCCGCAAGCTGACAATTTTGCTGTGACAGACAGTACAAATATTGTGAAATTGGTGGACTTGGAAAACCTTATCATTGTGGACAAAGAACTTCTCATTCAAAGTTAGTTTTTCTTTGGAACTGCTAAATCTAAAAATTTGAACTTGCAATATGATAAAAAATGCAAATAATTTAATGTCTTCGTATTTAGGTAAAGCTCAAGATGCAGATAAACTGGTAGAGTCGGAATCAATGAAGTGTGAGGACCAAGGGCTCTACTCATCAAAAGAATGCTTTAGTTTTTCTGTTGACGATTTGTGTAATAGACCTCGGAACGATCTTAACTATTATGCCATTTGTGCTGTAAGTCGAAACACCTTATTAATATCTTTAGATGGTATATAAATGCACGAACTTATTTGAATATTTAAAGTGCATTTGTTTGTATATAATTGAATTTTCAGGGACTGTTGGCTCCTGGAAAAATTTCCTATGATTTTCCACAAGGACTTCTTCATTCCGTTCCAGCCGACGACCTGGAAAAGCTTTCACAGCTTCCAGAATTACTACTCCAATGCAAAAATCCGAAGGCAGGCAAATTAGATCTCAATAGAATACAGGCAGCACAACGTATAATAAATGTTTTGGAAACCTACCTGGCACAAATGTAGAGCAGTATAATAAGGACAAAAAGACAAAAAATTTATGCAATAAAGTAGGGATGGATCGATTAAAGGTACATATAAAATGTTGACGTTCCTTCAAGTGATCATATAGCCATCCAAACTAAACAAATGAAAAAGTGATTGTGAAATTGAAAATTTGCAGCTTTAAATTTTCTAATCTCTTGCTGATTTCAAGCAAGAATTATCTAGTCCAGAGTAAATCATAGTGTAACGAAATATACGGTGTAAGGGTAAAGTTAAAGGAAAGCTCGTAAGGTAAAACTTTCAATAAAATAATCGCCCCAAATGCGCGTTATCAGCCTATCAACTCAATTTTGTTGAATCAAAATATAACGCACATGTGATATAGTTTGCCTTTTCATTGCTGCATTTATTTTTAAAACTCTTGTAAATACAAATGCTTGGAAAATTACACAAAAATATTATGCATTTAGCTTAATGTGCCACTATTTAAATAGTATTAATTTAGTATTTTCCACTTGGTTGGTTACACTACTAAATGAAATAAACAAAGAAATGTACAAAACAACTATGTGGGAATATTAGTTTATGACGATTGGACTTCTTTGTATGAATTTGGAAAGATTTTTAGACTTTTGACCGTTATGTCGATTTAACTTGCGATTTGCTTTTGGTTATTGTTAGAAACTCTGAAGTACATAATATGCATGTAATGTAGTGCTTGAGAATCTAATAGTATTTTGCAAAATTGTTTGAGATTACGATTATTTCAACAATGTCAAATGAAACCTGAAAGGCTGTAAAGTATTTAGCTAGAAATTTACGAATAATATATTAAGTACTGATATGTTCATGTTCAATAAAACAGTGTTCAATAAAATATTACAATTAAATCTGAAAAATTTTGTGTCAAATTTTTATTCCGGGATCAGCTCTCACAGTTAATCACATCGTGTGGGCAATTTATTAAAAGTGCATCCTGCATTAATACTACGAGTATTTATTAGGTACACCAGGTACTTTCCATATTGACGTCACACAAAGCTTATGGATATATGGACGTAGACCGGCCACGAAGGGAACATTGAACGCAGTGATTCTCTGCGAATATGATTCTTCGTCATTGCAAAACAGTCACGACACATGGGCTCTCTTATTATCGTTCAATATATTGTATTCGTTCACCTTCCAAATACCTCTATATCGTTTAGCTGCGTAAATACCTTTTTTATTCACCCAACAATGCGTAGTTGATACTCATCATGCCAAGATGTCTTCATGTGGAATGCCATTCAACGTGATCTTATGAAGCCATTAAAGTTTCAAAAACATATATTTACGTACGTTGTACGTAGGGCAAGCATTTATTTGGATGTACCGCTTTTCCGTACCTTAAAATATGTCTATCTACTAAGCACTCCATTACGAGCCAGCCAATATAACCCGCAGCGATTGAATGTGTCATTTCCCAAGTTTTTCTTCCATCACAATCGCATGAAAAAATGAGTCAGCGCAATAAGCCAGATTATATTTACACATTTGTAGCGTCATAAACAAATTGGATTTTACTTAAAAAGAATTAAACGAAGAAGTCCAATAATGGCTGATGAAATGCCGCCGTTATAACCTTTACGAATCCTCTCTTTCAAAAACAAGTACTGCTACGCTAAATTCTCCCGAATTCTCGATTCGGTTTTGGTTATAATACGAGTATACATCTCATCCTCATCACTGCCCACAGTATAAAACCAGATAATAATGATCATTTTTGGTTCATTTTGCAACGGTTGCTTCTCGAGTTTGCTATTGAAAAGATTTCTCTCCCTGGAGCTGGTGTTTTCTCCCAATTATTCTTGTGTCGTTTTTTTACTCCATCCAGGAATCACCCTTATAGCATATATTTTTCATCATGGTTGTTTCCTTCAAAGTTTTCAAGAAAACTTCTCCAAATGGGAAAATAACCATATATTTGGGGAAACGGGATTTCGTTGATCACATCGTTGGCGTTGAACCAGTTGGTATGTTCATCATATATTCATTGAATTTTTATAGATATACTTGCTGTTTGGAGCTAAATCATTCATCTTTCATCTGTCTGTGTGCTTGCTGCTTTTGTATATCATCGTATCATTTTTACACTTTTCAAACGATAAGATATTATGCATTTGTGTTTGTATACAAATTGTGTGTTCAAAATTAAACAGACGGAGTGGTCGTGATTGATCAAGACTACCTTAAGGATCGAAAAATTTTCTGCCAACTGGTTTGTAGTTTCCGATACGGTAGGGAAGAAGATGAGGTGATGGGTTTGAAATTCCAAAAGGACATGTTTCTTGCTTCCGAGCAAGTATATCCACCACCAGGACGAGACAAGGCTTGCTCAAAGTTACAGGAAAGATTATTGAAAAAATTGGGACCAAATTCATTTCCATTTACATTCAAGATGCCTCCCAATTCCCCATCTTCGGTTACCATTCAACCCGGACCAGAAGATCAAGGACGACCATGCGGTGTAGAGTATTTTCTCAAGGCATTTGTAGGAGAAAATGAAAGTGACAGAAGTCACAAGAGGTTGGTTCATTCATCGCTACAAGCAAACGACCTATGAATCTGTCTGACCAAAAAGTTTAAAAGATTGAAATGTTGCAATACCCAAAACAAGCATAAAATATGCAATTCTCTTGAAAATTTAATTTCTAGGAGTACAGTTACTCTGGGAGTGCGAAAAATACAATTCGCTCCACAGAAGGAAGGCAGACAGCCATGTACAATTGTGCGTAAGGACTTTATCATGTCTCCTGGAGAATTGGAACTAGAAGCAACTTTGGATAAGCAGGTATAACTACTTATTTTTTAAGAAAATATTTTTAATTATGAAAAGGGTTTCTGTTTAAGTAGAAATGGAATAGTATCATCTTGCACTCCCCACTATACATATGTACATGTTTCGAGTATGTGCTATGTTGTATGTGAACAAAGCACTAATTTGATTAATGTTTACCTTACTCACAGCTCTATCATCACGGGGAAAGAATTGCTGTCAACGTGTCCATAAGAAATAACAGTAACAAAACTGTGAAGAAAATCAAAGTGATGTGCCAACAGTGTATTGACGTCTGCATTTTTGCAAATGGACAATACAAAGCAACTGTAGCCTCTCTAGAAACACAGTAATGAATGGCTAATGGTTTTATTTTTAGTTCTTAACAAACAAACATTCCAGTAGCCTGCGGATGAGTATCCCTTACTATGAGTATCCTATATAATGAGTCAAATTTTTGCTGATTTCTATGTAGTCCAAACTCATTATATTGTATGGATTCTTTATCCAATTAGGGAAGGTTGTCCGATCAACCCAGGTAGCTCATTGCAAAAGGTTATGTACCTGCAACCGACTCTTACCAGCAATTTTGATAGGCGTGGAGTGGCTCTAGATGGGCAGCTGAAACGAGAAGACACTAACCTGGCTTCAACCACGTTGTAAGAAATATTAGAAGATTTCTTGGACCCATTTAATTAAACATTTATTTAGAAAAAGTTGGTCAAGACAAGATATTCTTATAGACTGGCGAATCCAGATCAACGCGATGCCTTTGGTATTATTGTATCATACACGGTGAAAGCAAAACTGTATTTGGGAGCACTGGGTGGCGAGCTGTGTGCGGAACTCCCTTTTATTCTCATGCATCCAAAGCCTGATGGAAACAAACTAATACGTGAGGATTCACAAGCTGCGGTAGAAACGTTCAGACAGGATACTATTGACATGGATGGCCCAAACTGCAAGAATTCAGAGGATCCAGTTTTCGAGGATTTTTCTCGAATGAAATTGCAGCATTAATCGTTGATGCTATTTGTGCCACCGTGGAACATACTTTGGATTCTAATTCTACCTTTGTCTAGTCTAGTACAGATATTATCCTACATTTAGTATGTAGTATTCAAAATAGCCTCAGTTTTTGCTTGTTTTACGTTTCGCAACCTCGATCAACTTGACTTGTCTCGATTGCATAAATCTAATTCTAAAATTTCAAAACTATATGAGCAACTAAAAAATATATGAAGCTAAATAAACATTGGTTTTACTCATGAACTTTTCAACAGATATCAAAAAAGAAATTTATGCAGCTTATTTCAAGTAATCATAATTATCATGCATTTCACATTTGTTGTTTTGTATGAGGTGCTGGTAAAATATGACTTATCAAAACTTTAAAATGTTAATGAATTGGGAACGTTTAGTAGTTTCAATGATTTGCAATCTCTTGGTTTTTAATATGTATATCATCATCATCATCATCATCAACATTTGTTTAATTACATAAATACCTATATTATTTATCAACTATAAACGTCTAACGTATTGTACCGAGAGTTATTGATGCATTAACCGCTTCCGTACACAAAATTAGGGCACACTAGCATGAGTTTTAACTTATTTTATACGTGTAATACATTAATATATTATGTGGAATAAGACTACCATCCTTGCGTCTGAAAATTTTTACCTCCTTTCCTGGAATCACTAGCTCCACTGTCTCTCTGAATGCCCTCTGCATCTCCACCTCCAGTGTCCATGTTCACGTTTCTCGTACCAATTCTGAAAGATTTTGTGTTTCTCCCAAACCCAGAATATGGGAATCGCTCAGGCATCCAGAATGATGCGTGGTTCATCAGTAAATTGCGTGTTCCTACGGCAGACCCAGTTAATCCAGTATACTTCCAACTTAAAGGATATCTTGTGATGAAGGTATTCCAAAAATTTTGACGAGCTTTTTTGTAATTCTGATCACTGAAGTCTGTCCGTTTCTTCATACCCAAGAGCTTTTTAGCCTTTCTACGTTGCGTCTGGCGATCAAGATCTTGTATTATGGCCTGCAGAGATGGAGGAAAAGTAGGATTTTGTTCATCCTTTTCATTTGATTTTCCAGAAGCTTGCAGTAACCCGTTTATTTCCTCCACAATCTTGTTGTTCCGACCTGTTAAAATTGACATAATGGGTAATTACCAAAATGTATTGTATAAATATGAATGCATGCGTTATTTTAGTCAACAGTTTTTCTTACTCAGTGCGTTTTCCGGTAACTGATTGAAATTTGGATAACCATGTGTTCTCAGAAATTCTCGAAATGATTCATCGTCTTTGAGAACTAATTGTGAGGTTCTGTTGGGTCTTCCCTCGTCAAAGTACATTTTAAACTTATGAACTTGTGTGACAAAGTTAGTTCGATTGAAATGTGGGTCATAGAAAATAAACGGAACTATTCCATATTTCAAAAAATACAGGACTTCCCACTGTGGGATTTTGTAGCGGAGTAAATTTCCAGGAGGCATTTTAAATCTTGGAATCAAATTATGAAATGGGGCGGGTCTTGTAGGAACCAATTCCTCACTAGTAGCACAAGTAAACTGAACTGAAATGGAAAAACAAATAACTAAAATTTTCTCAAGCACTGAAAAGATTCCCATGATTCCGGGAGGAACCGAATCAAAATAAAAGTATGGGGCAAACTAAGAATAATGGGTATTTAGGTTTGGCTTTGAATTTTCTCATTGCCGTATCTTCCACTGCGGAGTAGTCTCTTGGTGGGCATCCTACTGAGCGTCAACTGAACTCTGAGATGTCTGCTTCCACGGAGTCAGTGTCCCCAATCGTTTTATATGCGCTTTCACCGCAGCCAAAAATATTTTCCGCCCCAGATATCGCCACCAGATTTAAGGCAATACGGGAAACAATAGCCAATAAAATAACTTCATTTTAAGTGTGTTTGTAGTATTCAGGCATTTCTTTATTAAAAATACTTTCTTGTAATTGAAAAGACGTGCACACCTAAAACCTTACTAGCTGCAATATGAAGCTTTAAGTGGAATCATGCATCTAGCATTTGAGAACCGGGTATCGTTATTACGGGGATATGTAGCAAGGTAATTAGCAAAAAAATCACATCATAGTACAAAATTAAAAGCAAAGCTAAGTAAATCAATGGATAAGCTATTTTGCTGAATGACGCACGTCGCCAAAATGAACGTGTATATAGGTTGTAAATCTTTATCCGGCAGACCTACAAATATTTATGTAATAAATCAGGAATGGCATTATTTCTTGAAGGGAAAAAGAATCTAAGCATGTCCAGATAAAAAGGGGCGAATTGGGAATGGTATTGGGAAAGGTATGTTTTTCTGCTCTAGTACCAAGCAAATAAAACAGCTTGTTTGTAGCAAAATTAGTGTTTTTAGCAACAACATTTTACTTTCATCATAATATTATTTAGAAGGAAAATGGAAATAAAAAAGAGAGGACGGATAAATGTATTTGTATACAACTAACAACTGCGGGAATTAACATGTCTTGTGTGTATAGAATTCCAAAGTCGAGATCAGTTTAATTTAAAAAAATTAGTATTCCTTTAACAATTTTGCAAAAATATCCTCATAAATAAAATTGGACCTACCCTTCCGCTATATTTATTTTGGTGTTTGTACTACCGAAGTCAAATTCTTCAATGAATTCATAATTAGGGAAGAATGATGTATTTCAGGAATCAAATGTATATTATGAATGAGGCATCATCACCAATATATGCCTACTTGCATTTGTTGGTTTCTTTGATATATATGGCCATATTATGTACTATAGTTTGAAATTTGCACTATTTGCTAATTTCTGATATCGAGTTTATGGAGCGATACAAATACGAAATACGAATCATAACTTTATCATTTTATCACTCCGCAGGTGTTAAATATGTATAAATTTTTGTAAACAATTTTGGACGTTTTTCATATCCTGTTCCTATAAAAATTATTGGCACATCGGAAACAATACTGCGAACGATTCAAATATTTTCATCATAGATGACATAAAACTACAGGAGTTGTAGAACACAACTTCCAGTACTTCTATATAGGTATTTGATTTTTGTTTTTAAACTGCTATAAAAATGTAACGCAATAGATAATGAAGATGAAATAATATTATGAGGAATAACTTTTTGTCTATTCATTTAACATACATGGCTCTTTTTTGTAGGTGAAACTATACTCTTTACGAGAAGATCTGGTAAAACAATGAAAATTTTAGTCTCAACAAACGTAGAAGCCCATTTCATGAAACAGTGTTATTTATTGCAAGTAGTGTAAATAAAAAATTCAATATACTTTCTTACTGAGGGCACAAACTCGTTAACTGAAAGCTGTCGCTACTTACTCACTGTCTAGGTCTAGAATTGAGTAATTACAAATTATGTGAGTTTGCAAACAAAATTATATTTTGTGCGTTCTTAATATAAATACAGTTTAAGTAAAATGACCGTAACAGTGTGCAATCAGACTAAAGATAGAACAGAAGATACGCATCCAGTTGGAAGTTGGGGCAGATTTGCCAGAAGGATATATTTTGATCCCCGTTATAATGCAGACGATAATCGCCCGAATGATGCAATTTGGCTTTATGGTTTGTAAAATTGTTCAAAAAAATTTGAAGTTTGTAAAATTGTAATTTACTATAATTTGCAAGAATGAAAATATTCCTTAAAAATAGTATTTTTTAAATATTGTTCTGGTTTGATAGTGGCTATTTCTGTCATTTACTTTCTCTTAATTGGGGTGATTGTGGCCATACTTTTGCTTGCACCAAAGATGAGACCAAGTTTTCCTGTTGCTTCATCGATAGGAAGAGAAGCTGTTCCACCTCCAGATATTTCTCTAGCGGATGAAACTGAGGATGTTTCTGTGACAGAAAGTAAAGGTACGAAAATCTCCTTTAGTTTTTCATGTAAAAAAGCAAGACAATCTTGCAGTTTAGACAGACGCGAGACGGACAGAAAGAAGTAGGTAAAAAACATTGTTATTGCAGAATCATTTCAGGCATCGCCCAAAGACCCCTTATATGACATTGACATAGACCCTCGTTCACCAATTTTTCGAGGAGATTCGCACAGGTGGGAGGAAGACGTTGATGAAAGATTACGAACAAACAGCAAGTTTCTTCAAGATTGAAGATTACACTTTTGTTATACTTTTCTCTTGGTATAGAAAAAAAAATTGCAAATGATGATTTGATATTTAGAAGTTTTTAATTTAAATGAGATCTACCGCTTGTTATTGCCAATAATTAAACATGTTCATTCGGTATTGTTGATTTAAAAATGTATTTTAATAGTTTTTCGTTTATTTTCTCTATAATATGTAATAAAATTAAGTTTTCAATTCATGACTAGTGTATGTACCTGAAAGGTACTAGCTGTGTAAGGAAACGCTGTATTTAACTTGGTTTATTTTTCAACTGGTCCTCCATTTTGAACCCAATCCATTATTCCTGGGTAAACCCTTTAAATAAAAGTGAAGTAGCTTAAGGTTTTAGTATATTTTCCACAAAACACATTTATTCTGGAAATTTACTTCATGTGTTATGTTCATTTATATAGCACTCAATAATTTGTTGAATTAATTCTACAAATAAACACTTACTCGACTTTGGAATATCCAGACTGTAATAACACTTTTGCTGCATTCTGAGCACGAACTCCAGCTTTGCAGTGAATTACTATGTCATCTTCCGGTTGGGGTTTATCAAAACCATACTTGCCTTTAAAATCCGGGTCTTGCAAATTAAATGCTCCAGCAAACTCTCCAACTGAAAAGTTTTATTAGCAACTATAATATAAGTATATATAGTGTTGTAACTACCAAGTTTCCCTAAAATACACATCCTTATATTACCAGGAACATTCCTTGCGCCCGAAATCATTCCATCCGTCTTCAGTTCATCCGGTTCTCGAACATCCAACAAAATTGTTTCTGGGTTCTTCAGTTTGTCGTTGACTTCAGTGAAGCTTAAAGTCTTAGCCATTGCTGATGGAAATGAGGAGAATGTTTATTTTTAAATGATATAAAAACCTATCAACGCAACACAAAATCTGGTGTTGTTCTCCTGATCCATTCTTTTCAAGACAAAAGAAAATAGACTCGTCAAGTCGTCATATAAGCCAGCCATCGCAGTCGTTGACAAAATATGACATATAAAATATTGATCTAGAAGGAAATATTGATTTTGGCCATATTTTGGCCTAAGAAACTTAATGCGTGTTGCAGAGAAAAAATTTTTGCTGATCGTTTCACAATCATAATATTATTAGCATTAGTTAATTAGTTAGGAATTCTAGCGTACCTTCAGAAATACGACTCCATGTGCGTTTGATTAAATTGAAGCTAGTAACTGATGGCAAGTTAGAACATGTTTTCCCAACGGGATTAAACATTATATACTATCCAGTAGTGTGACCGGGATCGTGGACAAGTAGAACAGACAACAATATAAGAAATAACTATGTGAGTTCATAAGCTAAAGTATTTGCAACTATTTTTTTTTTGTCTATGTTAAAGATTGACATCTTTTTACTACATAGGTCTCTATTTATAATCAAACCAAGTATTCAATTTTTAATCAATGAGAAAAAAATGCCGATATAATTATTTTAGAATATTATGTATCTTTGTGGTAGATATGTATTTAATATATGTACTGCTTAAATAAGATGATTAAGTTAACGCAAACACGAAATTATGTGAAAGAGAAAAGCACATGTCACATAATATAACAAGTGTAAACACTGCAAGAAGTTCGTCCCGCCGTAAACACAAAATTTTGCATTGGGTATACTAGTACACTAGCTCAGAGACGCTTATATATAAAATGTCGACACATCAAATACTATAGAAGATGGTTTTTCTTTTGATTAGAATCAAATTAATTTTGCTAAATAAGTTAAGACTTACTGTTGACTGGTATTGAATTGATTTCACAGATCGAAAACACATAAATTATTATGAGGATGGACATGAAAAATTCATTACATACATTACTACAATCAGAAATAGAACATCGAATTACTATCCCAGATGTGTCTCAGAGTGCCCCAGAATTGATAACAAAGGTAATTAAAACCTTGAATGCATCATTAACTACATTTCTGGAGAGCAATTTTCAATTTAGTGCAGTGTTTACAGATTATAAATGTGCAAAAATGTTATTGCGTATACTGAAAGTTAGCCTGTGTCGTTAATAATGTTAACGTTTCATATTTCTGTTAATATTTGGTATATAAGGACTTGTCCATTGGACAAATTTAGGCCATCAGCTTACAGTTGTACTCAGTACCTACCCACTAAATACCTGATTAAATCATGTCTTCCATAGGAATATAAAGGAATGCCAGAAATGCTGACAAAAGACAGATCGGCAAACAATATAAATAAACAGGTAGAGATAATGTTATTGGTTCATTACTAAGAATGGTTTGTAATTGCTAATTATATATTTAGTACATTTAACCGACAAGTTCTCATTTACAAAATTTGAGCAGTAAAATAGTATGAGTCTTCTGGAAAACTTTAAAGTGTAGTTTATTGTAATCAAAATTTAAAATGACACCCCCATCAGATCACGGTAAGTTTGAAGTGACGATATACTTTTGAATTTCACATTTCTCGCATCAAAGCTTTTTGGGTTGATTTATGATATTCTACATTAGTCCAGAAAAAGTTTGCTCCTGTTAGGCCACTGCTTAACCAGCCAGCTCTGAATATTCAAAATCTTCCAACGAGAATTCAACGCGGAGAATGTGATGTACCAAAATTTTGTCCGCCAATTTGCTGCTCTCAGCCTTCTTTTTGTAGTCCGTGTTGCATACAGAAATGCTACTGTCCACCATGTGCTCCGTCTCCACATTCTATGTGCTGCCCACCACCACGCCTCCCAGTAATGGTATGCCCTCCATCATGCTCACCCTGCATGCCATCCCCTCCGCCACCTCCGTGCTGTCCTCCTCCTCCATGTCCACCTCCGTCTTGCAAACTATGTGTACCTAAATCCGGATACTGTGGGGGTAGCAGAAGCTGCTGTTGCAGTGGATCAAAGAAAATTGTTTGCGTGCCAAGAGGAGCCCAGACTATGGAAGGAATGAACAGAAGCCAAGCATTCAGAAGAGGAACATTGATGAAACTTCAAGATCCGGGTTTTAATCACCGAATTAACGATCAGCCAGCTTCATATAACAACTGTAACTTTTATTTGACTGAAATGCCCAAATCACTGAATCAAAGCTTTGGTTTGAGCGCTAGTCCATATGGTAGTGACGAAGATGAATGCGTAGAGAACGATGAAACGATGGAAGGTGCAAACGAACTTGAAGAATGTGCATCAGCTAGAAATGAAGATGTGTGTAAAGATGAAAGCGTAAACTTTGCTGGAGGAGACGATCAAATAGTTCAACCACCAGTAGGCTATCCAGGATCAAAGAGATCTTCATGGGGAGCAGGCGGTTTCCCAGGGTTAACCGAAAACTGTTTTCCAGGCTATCCATTCAGAAAAGGTGGCTCAAGAATGTATCAAATGGCTAGCCGTTCTGGAAGAAGAGGAACAGAAGAAGGAAATGAGGGCCGACGGAAACCAGTAAGTGCAATGAGTAGTAGAGAATACGGCAAAGACATTGGGCCAAAAGGCAACCGCGGGCACACAGGATACTTAGATCAGAGTTATTTAGCACATGAAAATCCAAAGAACGAATGCTAATCACTTTGATGCCAATAGAACCGAATAAAACAATAAATCTAAATACTAAAAGTATATGTGTGTTTTTAGTAGTCAAATAAATTTATTCCTCAGCGAAAAATATAAAGTATTTAAAATATAAAATATCTGTCGAGGTGGCATCCTGATACTGATAACGACCCATGTCCCCACTCCCACTAGGGCATCTGGTTATCTACCGTGCTGTTATCAAATGTTGAATTAACAACCTTCAAACGAACCAAGCTTTGAATTGATTTTATCTGTTTGTGCAGACTCAAAATTTGTTTTTGCAATGTGAGACCTGGAACAAGAAGATTGCCACAACCCTTTTCACATTGCCCCAGTCATTACATCTTAAAACAAGTGAATAAGCAGGTAAAACATACTAGCGCATTTCATTTTCAAGCTAATTTTATACCCATATATTACCTATATACGATTTGAATATACACGTGCGCAGTAAAAAAATTATAAAATTTTATAACTTATAAGATTTAATATTGTTTAAAGTTCCCTATATTCCCCCATAACTTCATTAACTTCCCCCATAACAAAGTCTCGTCGAAGTGATCTGTCATCTTCTTGTATAGTACGAATTTACTGTAAATAATTACTTTATATCTCCTGCTCCCAAGATACTCACAGAACCTTCTCATTTATAATAGTTCTCTTTCTTTCTCTGTCATCTATCTGTCATTGAGTATTTTCAAAATGAATTAGACTAGTCTCGAGTCTACTTGATTATGATTGTCGCAACGGTTATTTGTCTTTTAGTCCAATTAGGCAATGAAGAATGAAACAAAGTCGGAATTGAATTAGTCTATACTCAGAAGAAGTAAACTAATTATACATTCAAATTTCTCACTAAAAATGGTTTCCCTTCCGCTTTGGCGTTAGCAAATGTATGTAGGTATGCCAATGTTGATGGAATAAGGGTTGGCAGTTGGCAATATCATAAAACATAATATATGAACCATTTTTTATTTTTCCCTAAAGGCGACTCTAAATTGACATCTTCTTCTTGGCATTTTTAGCCCAATCATATGACATTGAAATTGAATAATATAATAAAATAGAAATAAAACAAGTTTACTTTTGTCCGATTCTTGCTAATTTCCTCCGATTATACTGCAGTAAACGTTATGTCACAGTTTACAAGAACAAGCTCCATTGATAAACGTCATATGGTTCATGAACTCGTCACCTGCATGGAACTACTGGCAACTTTATGGTAAGAAAATTTGTTCTGAAAGCAATAAAACAATATTTCATGTAAAAACTGATCATTTAACGTCATAACCCTTGCCAAAACAAGTCATCAGCTTCAGGCACATTTATGAGCACATACCTAGTTTGTAGATCTTTTCAAATGTTTAAACATTTACAATCTGCACAATTGCACATTGCACGTCAATGCGTCGGTGGTCTCACCAACCATTTGCAATATAAACTCTGCTTCGCCAATTATAAGCTCCCGAAAGGGAAAACACGAACGTATCTTATATTAGAATTTAAAAATTAATGAGCAATAGAGATAACTTTCTTGCATGAAAAGTCATCTTCTGACAAATTTTAGCTCACCTATTTATACGGACTGACGTAATCCTCACAAGAAAATTATGCGTTTTGTACGTACATAGTAATAAATTTTTGATTACTAGTTTGATCAAACTTTGATTATGATTGAAAAGGAAACCTATTACTTTAATGACAAGACTGATTATCGGTTCCATCACCTCATTACTCATTTTTATAATAAGACGTATCAACATTATATTGTCGAATCTGATTTCATTTTACAGGGAAAATATGAATATAATTCAGGAACTAGCGCAAGAACACTGTCTACGGAAGTAAATACATTCTGATTTCTAATAGATATATGCACATATTGCGCTTTCCTTGCATCGTAGAATTGCATTGAATTATAAAAATAGACATGGCAAAATTGCATCATTCAAAAAGTTATCACGAAGTGTATACTTTTTATTAATTTTTTCCAAAATCTAATATGCGTGTTTCGATCATTTGTCTTGCCATTATCTATTACACTGTAATAGGCAAAGGGTCAACTATAATGCGGCTGCAACATGTCAACCTCTCTTGATTATCCTGCTGCCACACTCCACGTTATGATAAATGTGTCGAAAAAAACAATTGGCAATTTCCGTTGATCACTGTGATCCTCTTGATGACATTTTAGGTTTATTGCAGCATACTGCGTGCAACTTTTGTGGATTTTCTTTAATTAATGTCTTCGATTATGTCAAATGTATCAGATTTTCGGATTGAGAAAAAACGTCATACATTATTCTATAATTGACTGTATACTTTTGTATTGTTCTACAGTTTTCAGTACCTGGGAATGATTTAGAACATGCAAAGTCATAATTTTTGAAAAATATTTTACCAAACGATGCACCATAATAATAACAGATATATATTTTAATGCATACTTCCGGCAAGTAGCACTTTTTTGGAATTTGTGGTGGCTACAAAAAAGAGTAGACTGTTTTTGTAATAAAACACATTAAAATTCATGCAAAACAACACAACAAGGAAAGCGTAAAAATGACATAAGGATATGTACATTGCAGATTTCAGATTTTTGACTTCCATTAAGCTTTCAAAACCCCACTGCCTAGTAAAACTAACTAAAAGCAGTATGAAATCATGCACAACGTTTTCTATAATACAAAATTCAGCAGTTGATGTGCAGCATAATATTGCTCAGCAGCAGCAATAAGTGTTGTCTCATCACCACTGCATCAACATTTATACACTTACTATACTCTACAGGCATGGCACCTTGCGTCTTATAAACATCTTTAACTGAACAATAATAATAATATAAGCAATATTCTATAACATTGTCACCTTTAATGGTTAAAAAGCTTTATGATTCAGTAAGATGTCAGAAAAGAAATGACGACATACATTAACAGCAATTAGCTGTCAAAAGTAAAAATTATTATCTGCGGGATCGGCAAGAATTAAATAAAAGCAAATTACTTTCTTTTGCTCATCGCTGAAATATATTTATTCTAAGACATTTTCATTTAATAACTAATGAAGTAACGATAATGAAGTTTATAGAGATTCGTAATTGCTTATCGTTAAATGCTGCACATTATATGAATTGATTCACTATTTGTTTGTTTTCATGTTTGTTAGGTTTCTGTTGAATATAAAATCAAAGAGATGTTTAGGTAATTCATAATTTCTAAAATGAATACAATAATCTTATTTTAATTAACTTGATGATTGTATACTTTATTCCTTGTCATTATTTTAGAAATTAATTTGTTTAGTTTAAGTAAACTAGACTATAAAATTTTTAAGGTTTAAATTTTCAAAAAGTGTTCAGTAATAATTTTGTACAATTTCCTTCGTCTTCTGATGGAAAGCTTTTGTGAATAAAATGTTATTTTCTGAACATCAAATACTCATAAGTACATATATAAATTGATTCCTACTCCCTACTCAACGAAATAATAATATTATAGAGCATAAAACTGGGGTTAATTGACTTCCATAATCTAATGAGATGAGAGCGATCAAGTTAGAACATCATAATTCTTCAAATAACGGGACTACCTTCAGCTATTACACCAATATTATTCTTTCCATACGAAATGTTACCGTGTACGAGTAAAATCTGTTCGCACTTCAAACCAAAAGATCTGCGTCATTTTTTATTATATTGTTATCTCATTATACTTTATGTTGAAATTATGCTAAAATTTAATGAAATAATTCATTAAAGTACTCATTCGTGAGTTTTACATATTGCTCATACCAGTGATGAGTTCCGTAGAGAAATATTGATGATGAAATCTGTACGAAAACCTGCTTTATATTGTATTGGAAACATTCATCCTCTTGACTTGACCTAATTTTCTAGGAAGGATAATATCTGTATGTTTGTTTATTTAAATATTCAGATGAAACTTGCTCTTTTAATCTACAATTCTCTTTTTGCATATTGGCAGTTTAAATGAAAAATACTTTTTTAAGTGTTCTCATAAAAATTCTACTTTGCATACACACCTTAAAAGTTTGCTGTAGCTGTAACGCATATATGTAGTAGGCTGTAGAAAAAGAAACAAAATAGGCTTGATTTATTACACAAATCCGCCAACAACATATCGTCAAACTAGATTGCATTTATGGAAGTGATACAAATTATGTAATCTCTGAAATGACATAATTGGGATTTGCTTCAGAGATTACATCGTATGCATTGTGGGGGAAGGTTTGGAATATGCGGTAAGATGCCATTTATTTGCAAATCTTTTTAAAATAGGGTACGGAAGTAAGATTACTGACTGTGTTTACCTACTTTTAAGATGTTAAAATCCAACATTTTATTGATAAGATGCATTCTTATGAATTAAATTTGATTTTCTAAAATCTGATCGACGCGGATGATACAAGAATTTGCACAATCTATTAACGATGAAATGGGCTCTCCATTTTAAGGAAATTGAAATGCCAATAAGCCAAATGTCAAAGTCATTCTTATTCAGTTGGCCATCAACTCTTCCTAAACACTTCATTTGAAATGTCTTCAGTGACAAGGCAAACAAAAAGTAAGTAAAGAGAAGGCAAGTGAACAACATGAGGTCTTCTAGAATGATTTTTTTCACTCTCATCATCCCTGCTAGCAGTGAACATTACCTTACTCATCTTGGGAGAAATTTTTGTATGAAATATTAGTTATTCCTCATT